>CANXYI011960822.1:0-12576 GCA_948208565.1 Hura crepitans
ATATATACTAGGCCATTTACAAGGCCAAAACATAAGCTCGAAAGCTATTATATTCAACTGCAAGACATAGCCCTTAAAGGCACACAATATGAACCTATTTTTCCTTTACAAGCCATTACCCTTATAGGCAATTATAAGCCACCTGTCATACCTTATTTCTAGTCAATTTTTAAGTCCTATTCAAGTCATTTTTCATGCCATACTAGGTTATATATGATCTCGAATATTCATCCAAATATGTCAACAATATTGATCTCAAATTATCATCAAACCAATTGCACCATGTGCTCAAATTGTGTATCACCTTTCAAGCAAATTTTAGGTCATTATTAGGCCAATTTAAGTCCTTTTATTTCATAACATTTCTATACCATTTTTTTACACCAAATTATTAACACATTTACACTACCTTTATTTACCATACATTATACTATGCTTATATAAATCATTACTTACATTTCATGCCTTACACATGTGCCACACATATCACACACCACATGTTCCACCATTACACATCATGTACCATGACATACATACATGCCATGCCTTGTCATACCTTATCATACCATTCAGCCATTTTGAGATCATACACATATACATGTTTTCCTCACTAATTTCACATACATATCATCCATATTTAAGCCACACATTACATTTCCCATCCATTACATCATGTATACATGCCATATTATGCCATTACACATGCCTTACATGTCTCGGCCATAGTGAAAACACTACACACTCATGCATAAATCCCTCTTTTCACATACCATATCACTAACTCAAGCATCAAGTATCCCATAGGACCATTAAAGTAACCCACACACATTCACAAAGTTGACATAGCTCTCAACTGCACATGCCTTACACAACCTATTTTTATGAGGATCTAGGTCAATACGGACTTATGTCCCTTAAATTTAATATGTATGAACCTACATCAAGGGCACTGTTTAAGTTTATCCCTTTATTTTTTATTTCTAGTGTTGGGTTTTGGATCTTCTAGAAAGATACGGTATTAAAAGACCCATGTTAATGAGTCCACCCCTTTTGAGAGGGGAGACCATTTCTATGACACTTCTTTATTTCCTTTTACACATATATTTATTTATTTTGGATTGTTATAATTTTTGTTTATTGCCTTACATATATCTCTCTTGTTATATTTTGCTTTCATTGTTTATAGAATACGATTTTAACTGCTTCTCTTTCATCTTTCTAGGTGTACATATAAGGCCATACAAACTTTTCCATAAAGAAGTTTATGTTCGTGTGGACCTGTTTTCAAGCCTACAACCTATATTTTAATGTCCTTATAGACTTAAGTTTTATATGGATATATTGCTTGCCTATTTTCTTTGCATGATTTTGAGGGTGCTTTAGGTTCGTGCAGACCTTAGTTATGTATGCCTTTAAAGTTCATGAGGAAATTTTTTGATTACAACAGATTTATCTTCTTTCTTTATGTATTTATATTGGGTTGTAAGTAATTGATTTTACCCCTTTTTAGATCTTTTATAGTAAGACTTTCAGTAGTAATCATATTAAATATTTCCATGTGTGATTTCATGCATGTTGTAATAGGTAGATTAAAAATTATTTTGATCTGATTAAATAACCAAAGTCATAATAAAAGATGTTTTATAGAAAATAAGGGCTTGATTGTATAAAAAGTAAAGTGTTTTAGGGACTAAGTCCCTAATTACCCAAAATTGTTACAATTTGACAAAATGATCTTTTAAGTAATAATAACAGTTTTAATTTGAATATTTTAGGACCAAAGTCCTTTTCCCCAAATTTTATACTATGAGTTTTAGCGAAGGTTTTAAATATGAAAAGGGTTTTAGTTAATAAAAATATTTTAATTTACAAAGATTTTGGAACCAATGTTCCAACAACTAAAATGGTCTTGTTTGAAGTAGAAAGTGCTTTATTTTATAATAATGGTTATGGAACCAAAATTCAGAGCTTACGTTGCTAGTTGTTACTTGCCCTTTTTCTCTTTTTCTTTCCTTTAGCATGATCATGTCTCTAGTTTTTGCTATTTAAATTTTTTTTCCTCATTGACTATTTTTGCTACTCTCTAAAATTTCTAGCAGCTGGTCCCCTTTTTATTTCATCCATGTTATCATTATTATTACTTCCCTTTTATTATTATTATTATTATTATTATTATTATTATTATTATTATTATTATTATTTACAACCTATGCTTCCCTTAATGATCCTTATAACAATCAAACCATCTTGTCCTATCAATTTACCTTAAGAGAAAAAATCCTTCCCTTCTTTTATATAATTTATTTATTTATCTATTATCTTTCCCTTTTATAATTATAAAGTTTACCCCTTCTCGTGCAACCATGAGATTTTCATTTCTTTAACAATTTATTACTATTCCAATTTTCTATTAATCCCCGTATAATTTGAACTCACTCGATTGCAATTAAATAAACATGAAGGAAACAACATGTGGATATCACAAATGGTGTCAAAGATACCTAGCAAGCCTCTTCAAGCCTTCTTTCCTCTTTTCCCTTGTCTTTTACTTTCTTTTATCCTAAACATAATCCTTATGTATATAACAAAATTCATAATTAATCATATACACTTCCAAAACTAAAATTAACTTGATATATCTTTTATTGGGCATTTAAACATGCTTAAAAAATATTATGACTTTGAAAGAACCACTTACTTGAGTGGCTGTCACTATTCACCTAAGAACCCTTTTCTAAAAAATCTTCAAATTTAATCCATGATTCTTGTATTTCTTCCTATAATCAAGCTTTAATCCATGTCAATTAGTATTTAGATGTTTTTATTTCAATGTTAAATGGAGAAAAAAAGGAGAAAATTTATGGCTTTTGTAGAGGGGGAGGTGTCAGCTAAACTAGGAAAAAAAGGTGGAAGATAACATTATTCAAGTGTTGATTCCCCCTTTAACCCTTTTTATATTAGTTAAGATCAAAGGTTGAGATCACCCTCACTTTATATCCAATGGCCCTTATTTTTCCATCCTTTAATTCCTTTCTTTTTAATTTTGTTAATCCCTTTTTAAACACCATTAAACATATCTTAGGGTCCCATAAAATTCCTTAAACCAAAACTCTAAGGCTCTAAAAAACCCGCATTCGAAAAACTTGAAAATTTGATTAAAAATGTTACTTTTATCTTTACCCAATTTTTATAAAATACTTCCCTATGTTCAAAAACTCCAATATCCATATCATCATATACCTTAGAATATTTTATGGCTCAGCTTTAACTGTGTCACTATTTAGCATTTTAACCTCCTTAATGACCTTATTTCCTCTCTAAACATTACCTAAAAATGTCTTATAATTAAAGCTTCCATTCTATATCATTAGTACATTTTGAGTCTTAGGAGGTTCTATTCATTTTTGAGTGGTACTATTCATGTACATACTTATTATCATTTGATTTCCGTTTGAATGATCTCATTTCTTCACAAAACTATAATACTCAAAAAATCCCAATGTTATGACTAGTACTTCCTGAGATGTGAGTAGTATTTTTTAAGGTCGGGGAAACTAACTTTACTAAATAAAAACACTACTTATAATATAATTTTGTGTAAAATTTAAAGTTAAAATGAGGTCATTTAGGTGGTTAAAAAAAGTTATTAAGTTTTATGACAATGTCACATGAATAGTGACCTAGTTTTAGCTGAATCATAAAATACTCATAAGTTGCTAAAAAAATTACGGGATTTATACAACCTAATACTTAAAAATTCTAATTAGCTTATTGGCACTAAAATTGAAATTTTTAGATATCAGAAAGTATTTTTACAAAAATTGAGTAACATTAAACTTAGAAATTTTATTCAATTTTTGTTATTTTTTGAGCTCTAACGTGAATTTTATGAATAAAATAAACTTTTAATTTGGTTGAAAAGAGGAGGAAAATTATACGATTAAGGGATAAATGATGGGATAAAAATAATTTTTTTGATATGTATATGAAAGGTGTTGGTTTTTCTCAATCATACGTAGCAGAAAAATTAAAATTTTTAGAGAAACCAGTAATAATAATGGACTTAGATAATTTAATATTCATCCTAAATGTTAAATGTAGTAGCATTTTCTGATTTACTATAAAAGAATGACAATAAATTCCTTTTGTGAGCTCTTTTCACCAGGTTATTGCAAACTAGAGTGATCCTCTTTAAGGAACACCTCCAAGGTAATCCACACAAGATGTTTTCAGAAGAGAACAACTTGTAATTCTAAATGCTAGCAGGAATTATAAGTGGATAAAGGAAGTAGAGGAAAACATGTGTTTTAATTGTTCTATGTGGAAATTTTATAGCTGAATGTCTCTTTATGGTGGCTACTGCATTAAGGTTTATTTATGTAATGCCCGTAAGTCTAAGTTCTATGAACAGTACCTCTTTGGCATGAGTAGTGTTCTTAATGAGTTAGGGCACCTTAATAAGGTCGATAAGGGGTGTATTGGTCATAAAACTTTGATGGTTGGAAAATGGACAAAATGAAAGAATTTAAAAATTTAACAAAACCAATAAATCATTTTGGGTTAAGAACTAGTGAATAGTGACATAAAACAAAGTTATGCCGGGATAGCCCTAGGATATGCCTGAACGGACCTGAAAATATCATACCCTGTACCTTAAAAATTTCCAATCTATATGGTGGTGAAGGAATTTTAATTTTCTGAGGTCATCTGATATTTTTTTGGAATATTTTATTATAGCGGGTAAATAATTACCTAAAGTTAATAGTGGAATTTTGACTTGAAATCTTACGAGGGCTTTAATGGCATTAATTGAGGATTTTTAAAAATAAAATGAGTATTTTTAGATGTCTATAGAAATTAAAATGAATTTCTAAAGTTTAAAAAAATTGGGTGAATACGGATTGTTAGATCGCCACGTGTCGCGATCTAACCATGCCACTTTCCCATATATATGACCTTACATGTGTGGGAAAGCCACATGTGCACAAAAGTCATCCTTCACCTCCTTTTCTTCCCAAAAAAAAAAACATTGCCTCCATTAAAGGAAAGCTTTCCACCATTTTCTTCTCTTTCCTACACCAAATCTTGCAAACTTTATATGGGAATTTACCTCTATGGTCCATAGAACACTATCTAAGTGATAAAATCCAAAAACAAGCTCTCAAATAAAAGATATAAGTATGAAGTGAATAATGACTTTTTGGAGTGTAATTGCTTATTTCTTGGTTTTTATTTTTGGTTTATGTAGCCTTGATAATTCTAAAAAAAACCATGTTTATAAATTTTGATTTGGAGCTTTGTAGGATTTTATATTGATTTTCAAAGTTTTAGGTTACATATGTAGGTGAGAGAAGGAATAGTGAAGAACTAAGGGGTACAAGGTCATAAAAGGGTGAAAAAAGGTGGAATTCAACCTTAGGTATGTGGATTTGATGCAATTGATGCATGCCAACATGTGCTTGTTTGTGTTCATGCATAAAAGTGTGTATGAAAATGTTGTTTCATGCATATTTTTATCTAATTTTGATGAAATAAACATGCCATAATGTAAATTAGATGTGATAATGATGATATGGATGTGGAAAGCACGTGTAAGCCATGATATATGTATGTCATGTATGTTATGGCATATGCATGTATGCATAACATGTGCACATGATGTACCATGATGTCAACCATGATGTAACATGATGGTAATAACATGTGTAACATAAAAGGGAACATGGCATGTGAAAATATATGTATGTTTATGTGATGTGTATACATGTGTACAGCATGTTATGTAAGGCATTGACATGGAAATGAGATGGAAAAATCATGCAAGGAATGTGAATACAAATAACAAGATGTGTTGAATGGTAGTTTGAGAAATTGTGACCTAAAATGATATGTAATGTTGACATTGGAAATGGCATGTGAAATAGTGACTTATATGTGTACATAAAAATGGCATAAGGATGAGAGATGAGTCAATGATAACTTTGGGATATAATGGTTGAAGGAATACTAAATCTATGTTTGGTATGATTAGAGATATGAAAAGCATGATTTTGAAAAATGACCAAATGAATAGTAACTTAGGGAAAAATGACCAAATGAATAGTGATTTTGAGGCAAACAACCTGAAATGGGAAAAAGTGCATAAATGTACTAGAAATTAAAATGTAAGTTGTTAGCGACATAACCTAAGATGAAAAATGAGTATTAACAATATAACTAAATAATGAATAGTGATATGGCCTATCAGTTAGACACCCACTGGATGGGTTGACTAGTCAACTAGGGAATTAACAATTGCTAGGCCGGTTAGTCCTTCTAGGGCCACTGTTGTTTGATGTGATGGCAGGTGTAGCGACTGAGGTTTTGAGGTTGAACCCTGCATACTCAGGTATTGGGAGGTCCACTTAGGCTGATCCCTACTTGTAATGACCCGAAAATCCTGACTCTCATGAATAGTACTTCTCAGGATGAATAGTGTTTCTCGAAACTTGATTCACACTAAGTAGTCCATCAGGGAGTATTAATTATGACAGATTTTTGGATAAAGTTTGAAGTCAATCCTAAGCTGTTTAGATGGCTAAAAATGATAAATAAGATTTTTACAATAGTGTCCTATGAATACTACAATACGCAAAGCTGAACCGTAAAATAAATAAAATGTTGCTGAAAATAATTCAAGAATTATACAGCCTGATACTTAAAAATTCTAATGAGTTTATTGGCATTGGAATTGGAATTTTTAGATATCTCGAAGTAATTCTTTTGAATTTTTAATTGAGTAATTAGGTTCATTTTCTAAGTTCCCTTCATTTTCTAAACTCGAGATTTTGGTGATCAATAAAACCTTTATTTATCTAATATTTGGAGCTGATAATTATTTAATTTGGTTTCCTGAGAGGGGTAGAAATAAACCCAAATGGAAGGAAGACTTAAATAACTCAAAAACTATAAATGCTCAATTTATTTCCTTTATTTCTCATTCTTCCTTTCTTTCTTTTCTTTTCTTTTTCTCTCCTTCTAGTCAGCACCAATACTAGCCCCCTCTCCTCTTTTTTTCTTCTTCATTTGACTCCACTCACCTCTAAAAATTATGATAGATGAAAAGCTTGTGTCGAGAGCTTTCCATAGACACCAAAATCACTCGATTTGGCGGAGCAGTTCGAGAGAAATCATGTAGAGAAACTTAAGGTGAATAGTGAACATTTTTCATTCGAGTAAGAATTTCTAAGTTTTGACATTTTTTAAATGTTTGTTACATACCCAAAAGTAATTAAATGTCCTCATTTTGATTTTCAAAGTCCGTATGATTTTATATGATTTTAGCTAAATCTTGAACGTTTAAACTTGTAGGCAAAACATCAACCCATGATTCTCAGGGCAAAGGAATGGTGTGAGATAGCTTTAGGCATACCACACGATGTCATTAAGTATGTATAATCATGTTAATATGTTTAAAATGCATGAATAAATGTTTATGTGTAAATTTGACATAATATGTAATATTTGCCTTTAATGCAATTAATAGGATTTAATGCAATAAAAATGGTCGAGATGTTAAATTGTGTAATGTATGTCAAGTATGAATTAATACATGCTATGTGTGTGCATATGAGGAGGATGAATAGCCTTGAGAAGGTGTATGTGCATATATGTGTATTTATGTTATATGAAAGGCATCATGAGTACATACATGGTTTATGAAATGCTAAAGGCATAACTAAGGTTGTATGAAGATTCATGTGCATGTATAGGACTTTAAGGGTGGCTGAATGCCACTTAGACATGTGAAATGATATGTGCACATGATATATGCTATATAAAACATAATATCGGTAAATGCCATTTAGTGACGTGATATGACCATATTGTAAATGAGATAGACAAATGCCTAACCTACACGATATATGCACGATAACCTACTTCAGTTGGATAAAAGTTATACACTGATATGAAAAGAAGGGATATAGAGTATAAAGTTAGTGACAAAGTGTTCCTTAAGGTATCTCTATAGAAGAAGGTGTTGAGGTTCAGTATGAAAGAGAAGCTGAGTCTGAGGTTCATTGGATCATATGAGATCATAGAGCATATAGGTCCATTAGCCTATTGACTAGCTTTGCCTCTAGAGCTACAGTAGATACATGATGTGTTTCATGTATCGATGTTGAGATGGTACATATAGGACCTTTCACATGTGTTAACAACTAGAAAAGTGGAGATATGACTAGAATTGTAATATGAGGAAGAATCCGTGGGTATCCTAGATAAAGAGGTTAAGGAATTACAGAACAAAGCTGTGCCGTTAGTGAAATTGCTATGGTGACATCATGGCATGGGGGAAGCAACATGGGAAAGTGAGTCATAAATAAGAGAGCATCATCTGCACCTCTTTAATCTACGTATGTTGGGAATGACATTTATCTTAAGAGGGGAAGAAATGTAATGGCCTGAAAATCCTGACTTTCATGAATAGTACTTCTCGAGATGAATAGTGTTTCTTAAAACTTGAGTTGCACTAAATAGTCCATCACGGAGTATTAATTATGAGAGAATTTTGGGTAAAGTTTGAAGTCAATCCAAAGCTATTTGGATGGCTAAAAATGACAAACAAGATGTTTGGATGGCTAAAAATTCCAAGTAAAAATGGCTAAAAAGTTGCTCAAAATAATTCAAAAATTATACAACCTGATACTTAAAAATTCTGATGAGTCTATCAATATTAGAATTGGAATTTTAGATATTGGAAAGTAATTTTTTTGTATTTTTAATTGAGTAATTAGGTTGATTTTCCCAGTTCCCTTCATTTTTCAAACCCGAGATTTTAGTGATCTATAGGTACTTTATTTATCTAATTTTTAGAGGTGTTAATTGTTTAATTCAAATTCTTGAGAGGGGCAAAAATAAACCTAAAAGGAAGGAAAACCTAAATAACTCAAAAACTATAAATACTCAATTTATTTCTTTTCTTTCTCATTTTTCCTTTCTTTCTTTTCTTTTTTTTCTTTCCTTCTTGGTCAACACCAATATTAGCCCCCTCTCCTCTCTTTTTCTTCTTTATTTGACACCACCCACCTTCAAAAATTGTGATAGATGGAAAACTCGTGTTCAGAGCTTTCCATAGACACTAAAATCACTCAATTTGGTAGAGCAGTTCGAGATAAATCGTGTGGAGAAACCTAAGGTGAATAGTGACTATTTTTCATTCAGGTAATAATTTTTGAGTTCCAATATTTTTCTCGTGTTTGTTACATGCCGAAGAGTTATTTAATGTCCTCGTTTTGATTTTTCAAAGTCTGTGAGATTTTATATGATTTTAGCTAAATCTTGACATTTAAACTCATATGTGAAACATCAATTCGCGATTCTTAGGGCAAAGGAAAGGTGTGAGATGGCTTCGAGTGTACCACATGACATCATTAAGTATGTGCAATCACGTTAATATTTTTAAAATGCATGAATAAATGTTTATGTGCAAAATTTGACATAATATGTAATATTTGCCTTTAACACAATTAATAGGATTTAATGCAATAAAAATGGTTGGGATGTTAAATTGTGTAATGTATGTCAAGTATGAGTTAATGCATGCTATGTGTGTGCATATGTGGAGGCCGAACGGCTTTGAGAAAGTGTATGTGCATATATGTGTCTTTATGTTATATGTAAGGAATCATGAGTACATACATGGTTTACAAAATGCTAAAGGCATAACTAAGGTTATGTGGAAATTCATGTGCATGTATGGGACTTTAAGGGTGACTAATGCCACCTGAACATGTGAAATGCTATGTGCACATGATATACACTATATAAAACATAATATCGGTAAATGGTATTTAGTGGCATGATGTGACCATATTGTAAATAAGATGGATAAATGCCTAACCTACACGATATATGCATTGTGACAATCAGGGCTGCGAGGGAGAATTATGTGTTAATGCTTGAAATAGCTAATCAACCTTTCAACGGCTTCAAAATTGTTGGAATCTTTTTAAAGTAGAGGAAAACCCTAGGGTGGTGAACATAATGAAAAAGGTGAACTATCTGCCTGGAGTCAGATTGGGATGCGCTTTAGAAGGTCCTATTTCAGTCATCCAACCTTAAGGACAAAAGGATCGAAAGGGATTGGGATACACAGTAGAGATGTTAGAACTGAAAAAGACTAAAAAAGATATGCCACTCCAAGTAGAGAGTTTTATCTGAGTCGAAGGAAATGTCAGTTATTATGGGGAATCTGAGATGGCTATCATTAAAGGGCAAGTTGTGCCAAGATTCAAGATCTTCAGTGATGTATTCGATTGGGTAGGTAATGAAGTGAAAGTTGTTTTGAATTTCTGGGATAAGGAAATTATGATTAACTTGACTAAGATGGAAATCAGATATGAAGAAAAGATCTTGACTAGTGCTATGCTCTAGGAAAAAGGGAAGAAGAAGATGCAAGAAGAAAGTTTGCCTAAAAGTTCTTTTAATAATTTATATGTACCTGAACTTTTTTATAATGATGTTCCTCTTTCCTTGGTTAATAATATGAATGATTTTGCTTATTTTTGTGATGTCTCATCTAACTACATCATGCATAATGATAATCATGATGCATATAACATGTTTGACATTAATTCAATCAATACTACCTCGTTTAATCTTAGTACTGAGGAAAATCCAAAAGAGGTCTTTAATTGCATCTGATGTAACTCCTGAAGAGAGGAATAAACTTGAGAGAATGCTAAAAAAATACGAAAGAGTCTTCACCTAGACCTACGAGGATATGCCCGGGGTAGATTGAGAAATAGCGAAACATGCCATTTATACCTACTTGGAAGCAAAACCAGTGAAGTAGAAGATACGATGGATGAGACCAGAATAGGTGGAAAAGATAAAGGAATAAGTACACAGGTAAGTTGAGGCCAAATTTCTAGAAGAAGTTCAATATCCGACATGGTTGGCTAATTTGGTTCTTATAGCCAAGAAGGATAGAAAAAGTCCAAATGTGTATAGACTATAGAGATTTGAATAAAGCTTATCCTAAAGATGACTTCCTATTGCCTCATATAGACGTGTTGATTAACAGTGCAGCGATGTGTAAAATGTACAGATTTATGGATGGGTATATTCGCTACAATCAGATTCTACATAGAATTATTGACAAGATAAAGATTGCCTTTTATTACAGAATGGGGCACCTTTTGTTAGAAGTTCATGCCTTTTAGGTTGAAAAATGCCAGAGCTATGTACTAGGGGATAGCCATAAAGATTCTCAATGATTTGATTCATAAGGAGGTGGAAGTGTATGTTAACAACATGATAATCAAATCCTCTACGAGAGAAGGGCATTTTGAGGCCTTAGAGAAATTCTTGAAAAGGATAAATAAGTACAATCTTCACCTAAACCTAAAAAAGTGTGTCTTTGGTGTGACTTTAGGAAAGCTCCTAAGATATATTGTGAGTCAAAGAGGGATCGAGATGGACCCTGATAAAGTTAAAGCAATCAGAGAAATGCTAGTCCTAAAGAAAGAAAAAGAAATAAAGGGATTTCTAGGTAAGATCTAATACATTAGTAGATTTATAGCTAAGCTCACCACCATATATGAGCCTATCTTCAAACTTCTCAGAAAGAACTAGCCAACTAAGTGGAATAAGGACTACCAGAAACATTTTGACACAATTAGGGAGTATTTGCTAAACCCAATAGTTTTACAACTGCCGAGATGGGAGAAGCCATTGATACTCTATTTGTCTATTGAAGAAAGTTTAATAGGGGCTATGATAACATAGAAAGATGAGATGGGAGTTGAATTTGCAATTTATTACTTAAGTAAGAAGTTTCTCCCTTATGAGGTCAAGTACATAGAGGTGGAAAAGATCTATTTAGCGATTGTATGGGATTCAAAGAAATTGAGACACTGCCTCTAATCATACACTATACAAGCTATTTCCAAGCATAACCCATTAAGGTATCTCCAGTCAGCACCATCTTTAGTGGGCAGAATGAGTAAATGGCTCCTCTTAGTCTAAGAATTTGATATTCAGTATATAACAAGAAAAACTCTAAAAGGGCAAACAGTTGTAGAATTCTTAGCCAATCGTCCATTAGAAGGTGAGCAGTTGGAGTTTGAATTTTTGAATGAAAACTTGAATCAAATTATGGTCCAGGGATGGTAGATGTACTTTGATGGAGCAATAAATATCAAAGAGGTAGGAGTAGGAGTGATTTTAATAACCCCCAAAGGAGAAATGCTTCTGTTAGCAAAGAAGTTGAGATATAGAGTCACCAATAACATGGCAGAATATAAAGCCTACATATTTGGACTCGAAGCATTATTATCTCAAGGTGCTAAAACTATTAAGGTGTTTGGAGATTAATCATTGGTAGTCTATCAAGCTAATAAAGAATGGACCATCTATGAGGAAAAATTGATGCCTTATGTAGAGTACCTGAAGTCAGTTAGTGGACGATTTGAAATGTGTACTTTTTATCATATTCCTAGGGATAAGAATTAGCTAGCAAACATGTTGGCTACATTGGTTTCCATGTGGGATAATCCAAAAGGGATAATCATGAAACTAGTTACCATTTCC
>CANXYI011960861.1:0-10451 GCA_948208565.1 Hura crepitans
TAATTAGAATTTTCCTTAATTCAGTACACGTGCCAATCAAGACCCTCTATTTTTTCTCCTTCGGGAGAAAATTTTTGGACAGTGAGGAATAAGTTGAGAAACCCAATTTGCTTTCTTTTATTCTTCTTCACTCTATACTAAATAATGACACACACAAGAAAAAAAAAAAAAAAAAAGATCTGGCTTGGCTTGGATGGAGAGAATCAAGGATTGGAGTAAATTTAGTTACTTTACTTTCTCTTGTCTGGACAATAAATCGGAGTGGAGAATTATAATTAAAAAGAGATAAAAGATAATAAATAATTTAATTTCTATCCTTAGTTTTATTTCATTTTTAATTGGAGAGAAAGTACGATAAATAAAATAAAACTCTCATATTTCTTTTAAGTTTTAACTATTGGAAAAAAATTAAAATTTTCGTGTTTTATTCAGAATAAGCAAATCATATAAAACTAAAGTAAATTTCACTTATTTTCTACTATTTTCATCACTAAAGTAAATTCAATTTCTCCCATACTCTAGCCATCTAAATATAAGCTTAAGGTTTTCATTTTTATTTTTTTTAATGATGTTGTCATGTAAAATAGTACACAAGAATTCGGTACATTTGAAGTCTAATTTGAGATATAAGTGAGGTTTGGTAACAATATAATAAGCAAAGGATTTTCTTGCCTGAAGAAATGGCGAAATTGAACAAAATTTTGTTGGCATTTTCTGCTTAGAGACACATGGAAAGAAAAAAGGGGAAAGACACGAGTGGAGAAACCAGCTGGCTAGAAAGCAGAAACCAACCCCATTTCTTTGTTCCCATTGTTTAACCCTTTAGGGTATTTGCCCAACCAAAGTTTTATTTCTATGGAGAACAAGACAAAGAAATAAAATCTAGTGTTGGGTTTTCTTTTTTGAATCACAAAATTTCATTTATGATAGTGGGGTTCCAAGGCTACTTGGACAATTTTGCATAGAATACAACTTGACTTGCAGTGTTGGGTTTGGTTGGACTCCATGCTTCACAATATCTAATTATGGGATTATTGAATAATTATTACACGTTGAGTACATTTTTAGTTTCCCTATGACCTGTTTTGCTCATTATAATTCGTCTGCCATCAATTATTAAGATGAGAATAAAGTTAATTAGCCTGTCTGGGAAGTGGGAGAAAAGTTGATCCTTAAATTAAGCATTTCAATTATGAGGAACTTTCTTCTCCTTCTTTTTAACTTTCAAATACATTTACCTCTCCTTTTTTTATGAAAGTATTATATTAAAAAACGAAAATCAGGATTTTAATTCGAAACTTTCCTACATTTAATATTCTAAATACTCGTTAACTCAATTTTTTCCGTAAATATAATAGAAAAGAGATATGGGTCATGACTCATGAAAGTATTTACATGATTAGAAAACAATGTAATAAGTTGAAGAAGAAGATGGTTTTTCCACCCCTTTCCTTTCAAAGAAAAGGTCTTAAGTTAAAAGCAGTAATATTTCAAAAAGCGTGGCTGATCAGCTTATTACTAGCTTTGCAAGTTCAATGAACTAATGTTTTGGATGCATGGTAGTTGTGAATATTTTACATGGAAGTCCATTTCCATTCTCTATAATAATACTATTATAATGCTCTCTCTCTCTATATATTTCTGTGCCAAGTTAATAAGTATATCCATCGCTTTCAATGCCAACATCCTTTTTGTTTTTATAAACAAAAGCATGAGGCATGAGCATGTGTATTAACCTCACTTATTTTATGTATTTTTGGTCAGAAGTTGACAATCTTCTTGCATTCAGGAACTTACGGATTTTTTTTTTTGTTTTTTCTGCTTTAAATTAAAAAGCATGATACAATACGTTTTAATTACATTTCTCCTAGTGATAAATGTGTGGACAGACGGCAGACAAAATTTAATCAAGTTTGGATAGAAGTGTAAAAATACTTTTTAATATTTTAAAATAGAGTTTGTGTATCCTTATATTTATTTCAATGTTAGAATATTTTATTATTTAAAAATTAGTGTAAATTTGTTTTTTTTATAATAAAAGAATTTTTTTACACTTAAAAATTTATCTATTTCTATTAAAAAAACCTTAAATTTACACATTTTTTAGACTATAAAAATAACGATATGAATATTTTAACATGAAAATAAAGTATAAGATTACTTAATTTTAGAAAGTTAAAGGAATATATTTATACATTCTCCTAAAAGTTTTATAATTTTTAAATAAAATTTTAATAAAAATAACCCTTTCACTTACACTATTTAAACGCTAAGCCATGCTCAACAACCCCGTGAGCCTCCATTTCTTACCAAAGAGAACACAATGTCCTATCAAAGCATATCTCATGGTGTCACCACCGTGGACTGCCAAAAACAGGTCCGTTCATGGAGGCTTCTTCGGTCTCTCATGAAGCTTCTAATCCCAAATTGCAATTGCACCTTTACAGAAGAAGAACAACAAACCAAACAGCACAAATCTTATCAAAACTACTACTATTCTCCTAAACCCACCTTCACTTCTTCTTCTACTCCAATAGTCACAGGCACAATCTTTGGCTTCCGCCGTGGAAAAGTCAGTTTCTGTGTCCAAACCAACTCCAAGTCCAACCCAATTCTTCTCCTTGAATTTTCAATACCTACAAGTATCTTAGCTAGAGAAATGCAAGGTGGTATTCTACGAATAGCATTAGAGTCCACAAGCTGTTCACAGAGTTCAAATTCTGATTCTCGTAATAATAGTAATAATAATCATCTTTTGTCCATGCCTTTGTGGACTATGTTTTGCAATGGCAAAAAATCTGGGTATGCAGTTAAACGCAGGGCATCAAAGGTTGACTTGGAAGCTTTGAGGTTGATGAGTCCAGTGGTGGTTGGTGCTGGTGTTGTAAGTGGAAAAGAGCTTGGCAAGGATGATGAACTCATGTATCTTAGGGCAAATTTTGGTAGAGTTTCAGGTTCATCAGAAGCTGAATCTTTCCATTTGATTGACCCTGACAGAAGCATTGGTCAAGAGCTCAGTGTCTTCTTTTTTCGCTCTCCTTGAGCTTCTGAATTTCTTTGAGGGTGGAAATATTTTGGGTATTGGAGCTTTTCTCTTTCGGTTCTATTGGAACTAGAATTTGAAACCTCGCAGTCCTGATCATCAGACTTTTCAGTTACGGTAGGTCAAAAGTTTATGAATTGGATCTTAGGAGATCAGAAACCTTTTTCTAAGCTGTGTTTTGAAGCTTGGTTGTTGTTGGCTTCTATACCAATCTCATGGTTTTTTGCAATTCTTACAGTTGGAAGCTAAAGAATGTTTATCTTAGATTAGTGTCTTAATCCTTTGCTTTTGTTCTTTCACTTCTTTTGGCCATGTCAATGACATGTGTGTTTCTAAGTGTTTTGGAATATAATTCATTTCAAATTTTAAAGTATATTATATGGTAATTATCCTATGGATGTGTAGCAACATAAGAATTCTTATTTCAAGTTTTTGACTGCTTCTTTGGTTTTTGTACATAGAATATGTATGGTAGTTGAGTGAAGATAATAAAAGCAAATTCATATTTTAACAAAAAGGAATGGAGAATAATTTTGTAAAGATATGACCAAAAAAAAAAGGAAAAGGAGCCGACCAATTTGAATTTAGAATTAGCAGACAGTGTATACTATATACATCTGGCAAGAAATTAGTCCTAAAGTGGGCAAGGGGGGTTAGCACACTTGCTGCCAATTTCAATATCTAATAAATTCATTACTTAAATATTTTATGGAGAAAAAGGAGAGCAGAGTCCAAACTCGATATCATTCAATAATTCAATAAATTTTTACCGTTAAAAATCTTTTCAAATTTACCATGTGGCTTGCTATTTTTAGTGTACATATATATATTCCCATTGTATATTATATAGTTCCCAAATCCTAACAAGAACATGATCATCAACATATACATGAAAGAAATCTCGAATTTAAAGGCCAAGTTGGAAAATCTAGTAATTGAATGATTGCTAATAGGCTTTTAGTTGGAGAATTCAAAAAGAAAAGAAAAAAATTCCATATTTTTCTTAGCAGCCTGATTTATTTTTTTTTTCCTGTTTTCCCTTATGAAATAATATAGATTTACATGGGGCATTCTTTGAAAATGGTGTTGCAGTAGATACCATATGTCATTCCATTTAAACGTGGAGACAAAAGAAAGTTGTGTCTTTTCTCATAGACGTGTAAAATCATTTGGACACGTGTTTTTAAATATTATTTAAAAAGGAGTGGATAGAATTCGCATCCTAATGTCGTGAAAGCATTTAAGTGCCTCAAATGTGTACGAACATGGGACCGGTCTGGTTGTTTCTACCGGCTCCAAGGCTTATATGAGCACCATGTTCTCAACGACAGACAGGAAAGCAAAAACCATTAGATAGCTCTGAGACGGGCATTGGGCAGATATCTTTTCTTCTTATATATATTATGCTAACAGTAATTGGATAGGGAGTGTTTTTTCACTGCTTATCGCAACTCTGCTGCCAAAATTTGAGCCATTAACACCAAGGCAGCTCCTTGCACAAACCTTCATATATAGCGTGGGTCGAATTACAACCCACTCGGACAAATTGGATGGTCAGACAAAGGTTTAACCAAATTCACACTATGCAATGGCCCTGTGTGTACTGCAACTGGAATTTCAATTCCATTCACAACAGTAGGAGCGTTTATGGTATTTGCTAGTTTACCTTTTTCATCTTTTGGATTTTTTGTTTTGCCATTTCTTGAATACTTGGCCAAGTGGACAAGAGAGTGTATATTTTCAGTAACCAACTTGCCTTGCCTTGGGATATTATTGATCATTTTAATCCGACAGGGCCATCGACATTATTCCTTTTATAGAAAATTTGCAATATGAACGAACAAACGATGGCAACAAGAACATCTTGGAAACGAGAAAGTAAAAACTACAGAAAAAAGCCGCTTGCAGATATTCCTCTTTATCTCTGGACTATATGCAACCCGTGTCATTCACTATATCATATGATGCAGAACGAAGGCAGTAGAGAACAATCCAAGCAATGCAGTGCCTCTCAAAATTTGCTTGGTTGGAGAATTACCTGCGTAGAGAGAGATTCCATGATATGCAGTCAGACTATGTGATTGTCGAAAAGGTAGCTGCATCTAAGAACTAGCACAGACGCGCAGGCTTATATATACACATTTTCCTTGAAGGTTTTGACTGTATTTTTGTAAATTGTATAAAACAAGGAAAGAATAGGCGAAACAGATGAGGTTAAACTACTACCAAATTGGAGATAATTGTTCCTAATGCTCCATTCAAAATCCCAGTGCTTTCTATCGTTTTTGAGAGTCCAATATGCCCATCCAAAAGAAGCTGCATTATAAACCTCAAGTTGGGCTCTTCCAAAATTTTGATAATCTGTCTGAGATCCGCTTGTCACATTCCACTCATTCACCCATTCTCCTGCCACAATCACAATTTCATAATTACCTGTTAGAATATGTTGCACCAAAAAGCAATCTTCATCTTTGCATCAATGTAAATAATTATTCTTTTTTCAGAGGATATCAGGATGGACTGCCTCACTCACCAATAAAAACAAGAGGACCGTTTGCATCGTTCAAAGACTGTAGTTGAGTTTCCCTGCTCTTGTATATAAATTCGATATTTTCCGTTGAGCTTAAATTAACACAGAAAGTGTCAAAAAGATTGTAATAGTGCAAATCAACCACAATGTTATGAGAGCCTATATTAGCCTGGTATAGTTCCAGTGGGTCAGCATTGCCAATTCTTTGGCAAATAATGACATAAGCTGTTTGCGAATACTTTCGAACAATTTCATATCCTTGTTTATAGTATGAAACTAAAACTTCCAAAGGAACTGAGGTAGCAGATGGTTCATTTAAAAGCTCGATTCCCAGCAATGCAGGATGTCTTGCATACCTGCAAATGAAATCATGCATGTTGGGTTAAATTCCATAACATGGCACCTATAAAGCAGACACCTTAGAAGCCACAAAACTGAATTGGAGAGAAAAAGAGAGACTTCCCTAGATTTAAAGGATTAATAAACCCTCTTCCGAAAAACATAAGGAGTATATTTGGGTGGATACTTAAAATGTTCACAATTGACTATATGAAAGCATTGAACTAGCACATCACTACAACAATACGAGGAAACATGTGTTCATTGAAAAGACAAAAAAATAAGAAAATGACTAAGCTCCAAGAACAGCAAGAAGTCAAGAACACAGGTTAATTTTCTAGCTTTCAATAAGGCAGATACTGGACATCATTAACTCTTCTCAGATGAATGAACCTAAAGTTCATAGTTCCAACACGTTAACCAAATTAAAAATGTTTCAAATTTGCAGAACGTTTTCTTTGCTTCTGTTTTAATGAGTAAGGTTGAAACTATAGGAGTTTAGCATTGTAATCTAAACAGCCATGATATATAGAGTTATTCAATTTAGGGACTAAGTTTTTACTAGTATGACCCTTTCATAGATAAAATCTTAATGGCAAAACATCACCAGCCATAAAAAATTCTAAGTGATATTGTAATGGACTTACATTTGCAATCACACACAGTGCAATAAATCATTGAATATGTTACCTTGAAGCTAGAAAGTCTATGACATCCAGCGTTTGTGATATATAACCTTGAGAAGTAGGCCAGCCAGTTGTGCCATCTCGACTAGCACTATGTTCCATCCCGTTTTGAGAGCCAGGAGCTGCATGTAGGTCAATTATGCATTTTATGTCATAGGCTCTGCAACACAGTTTTCAGGTACATAACACAAAGTAAATGCAAAGTTTAAGCACTAAAAGCCCAAATAAAACAGCGAAAAGCAGGACCTACAGCGCCCATGCAAATGCATTATCTAGAGCTTCCAAGGATCCACCTATAAATGGAGCTGCAGGTTCAGGATCAAAAGCAATCCACCAACCAACAGGGATCCTCACAGCATTTATCCCATGTCTATACAAAAACTTGAAATCTTCCAAAGTGATAAAACTATTTCTATGTTTCTGCAGTTCCAAAGGGGAAAAAAATATGAAATAAACAATATAGCTGAACCTGACTTTAGTCTCTTCAGGTTTTATTTGATAAATACTGGATAGGTTGTCACAATCCAAAATTTTCTTTTGTACATGTTTTTAACTGGCAATTATCTGTTTTTTTGGTTAAAAAGGTAAGTGTTTAACATCAACTGAAAGGTGAAAATAAAATATAAGACACCATAGTGTATCAAAGAAGGATTTACCTTAAGAATCTCTTTGGCCTCACTATGTCCGTACCCATTCCCAAGCTGGTAATCTCCATGCAAGTTATTTGCTACAATCACCATTTCAAAGGTGGCTGCATTATCATCCCACCCTGGTTTCCCTGGATAGTCTGTTGTGAGCTGGTTTCCCATTGTAGCCTAAAAAGTAGATTATATGCTATCATGCAATATTATCAAAATTTATAGGATTATATGAAGAGGCAATTAAACATCAACAATCTAAAATGCCATCTGGGATCTGGCTAGTTCCTTCTGTCCTTTATATATTCAATGTTGCTAGTAGATACAAGTGAGGTAGTTCTCTGCATATGTCATGGCTATATCCTATCCCTAGAATCATTAGAAAAATTTCCTTGAGATTGAAAATTTATTCCTACCGAAAAATGTGCCCCGATATAATGAATTTTATCCATGCTGATGTGCAACAAAGCTAGCAAATATAATCAGAAATCTTACCTGTACATAGTTCCCACTATTAAGTTTTATGTGAATTCTATTATTATTTCTCTCAATATAAAATGATTTCCCTTCCGAAGATGAGTTTGCTGTTGCAGAGATGGAGCACCCTTCACCTTCGCATGTTAGAAACTGGCCTTGAGAAGTGCAGAGCTGAAATTCTACTGAAGATACTCTCCACAACTGCAGGAAAGGAACCAGTGAGATAAATTGTCCACAATATCAGATCAAGTTAACACTTCCACAGCCTTGATTATTGATCTCCAGGTTTAGTTTATGAACTTGAATTTGATTAACAACACTGATATGGACTAGAAACAACCACCTTCAGACAACTAGTATCAAACCTCTAATACATGAAAATCTTTTACAACTAAAACCCTGCAATCTTCTTAAAATCTTTTATACCTGAAAACCTAACCTCCAAATAGATAACTTGTTATATCACCATTAAAGATTACATCAATTCATTTCACCAAATCAAAATAATTGTAACTGTCCCAGAGGAGAGAAAGTCATGTCCATTTTAACAATATATGACCAAACACAATTTAAGAATAAAAGAAGGCAATTTTTTTCACCCCTCTGCAAGGAAGCATTGTGGGAATGAATTAAATTAGGAAGTTCAATGGAATTACATGAAACTTCCGTGTTGACGGTAAGCCTACCATGCTTCCCCTTTTCCTGTACTTCCCACTTTTCAACCATTAAATCATCTTTGTTTCTCAAATCAATGGCTGAAATGTGGGAAGTACCATTAAATGGGAAGCACAGTAGCTAAAGCCTTAAATTGCTAAGTTGTTGCTGCAACATCAAAAGAAATGAGAAATAAAGTTAAATAAAACAAAGAACAAGTTGACATTGGTAAAAAGCACTATATAAACATCAACATAAGTATCAACTTCATACAGCACTTTACCCTGAAGGTTTCCCATGAAGAAGCTATATCTCTATCAATGGTAATGCCCATACCGCCCCCATCCTCTGCAGAGACATACTTCTGCAATGTCACTGACTTGAACTGAACCTCTGTGCCATCCTATATGCCAACGTTTCCTAACGGATTAATTAGACTAATCTCAGGCCACCTCAAAATGAAATTCAGAAGAAGAAATTATAAGAAAAATTGAAGAACAACAGAACACGAAGAAGAATCTCACAAGCATGTCTCCATTGGGAATGTCATCAAATAGTGAAGGTTTGATCCAACCTTCCACAACCAGCCATCCTCCCAGATTCACTCCTCTAACTTTAGAACCTTCTCTAAGTCCCTCCACTTATATCAAGCATTAAAGCATTGAAAATAATTACAAATTTCAGTTCATATTCTCTTCATTAAAGATGCAGCGTCTTCAATTCACAACTAAAATAATCTACGAAACTAGCAAAAACAGCCTCACCTGAGTATACTGCAGAGAAGGCTGCCCAGCAAGATAGTGAAAAAGCAAAAACCCATTTGCTAAAAACGAGTTCCATGAAGAATGCGGGACCCTACAGCATCAATTAAGGCAATATATGGAATTCATCTGCAATATCAAAATAGAATAGACGAAATTAAGAAAGAAACCGCCAAAAAAGAAAAAACCAACTTGGAAGAATCTTAGTAAGCCCTTCCTTATCACTCAATTAATACCAACTTCAACATTGTAAACAAGCGCAACGTAAGTTATCTGAGTCAGGCTTGTGCTCTTTTCTTATAATCAGCAGTTAAATTAATTAATACACAACTTTTACAATTCCAAATGTGTTAAGCAGAGAAGACAAAAGGCAAACACAATAAAATAAGAGACGAAGAAAGGAACAATATCAGTAGACTGCAAAGGAATTAAAAAAGGGGGAACTTGAAAGAGTTTAGAAGGGGTAGTATACTAAAAAGTAAAAACTAAAAAGGGGAAAAAAGGAGCTTACTTTGCTTGTTGATTTAGAGTTATTTGATATAAGAATTTGAGTAGATATAGATAATTGGTTGATTGGAGAAAGGCAAAAGAAAGGATTTGCTTTTAGGAGAGAATGAATATCTATGGTGATCGATTGGGGGCCAGCAAAAGGGTAGAAAAAGGAGAAGGTGGTTCACCTTAACTCTGTTTCATAGTTAATTATTCTGTATGAACTTTATTGCCGTTGTGTGTGGTTCTATGATTTATTTGTGGTTTCACTCTGTTTTTGAAAAAAAAATGTCGCACCTGGAGTCTGTTTGAATTGTTATATTGCATTGTATGTTATTTAGTGTAGTAAATTATGTTCGGATCTATTATTCATTATTTTATAATATATTATATTATTTTTTTGAATTATTGTAAAATAATGAAAAAAAGAGAAAATTCCATGTGTTTTTATTTTTTATTTTTTTATTTTTTAAATATATTCTCAATGATTTGATAAAATTTTAATTATATCCCTATTATATATTATGTATTAAATTTTCTCTTTTGTGTATTTGGATGTATTTATCACTTATTTTTTATTACATAAATAATTTATGTGAATAATTCATATTATTTTTTTTGTTTAGCTTTTGAACTCTTTTACTTTTAGGTTTTTATAAATTTTTTATTTTTTTATATAAATACATATTTTTGTATTATTTATCCTTTTAATTTTTATTTAAAAAAATATATATTTTAAATTTATTATAACATGTGTGATTTTATAAATATTTAAATATTATTATATAAATCTTGAATATATGTTAGGTTATTTAATTAGTATTTAGATTTAAT
>CANXYI011960980.1:0-14671 GCA_948208565.1 Hura crepitans
CTTTTTGATATAATGACTTATCTTATTAATTGAATTTTGCCTCCTTAATTAGAGGTTACAGCCCTTTTAAATAGGAATCTTTTTCTAACTAGGAACCCCTCGGAAGTAAATCACAAAATACTGCCTTAATTAGCCCTAGGGTCATAACACTCCATCTCAGTCGTCATTTTGCTTTGCTATTAACCTCCGGATAATAAAAACATTGTTTTTCATTATTCCTTCCAATTCTGAAATCTTGTTTCACTTTAATGTTCTTTAAGAAAAGACAAATGCTGTTGCCTTCACTGATTCTTTGTGCATGCAGCTGCGACTACGACATCTTATAAGCAGGGAGATACTGATATACCCAGGATACATCCCCGAGCCTGGTGTCAATTATAGAGTTTTCCACTATGGGTTAGAATTTAAAGTTGGCAATTGGAGCTTTGATAAAGCAAACTGGAGAGAGACCGATGTGGTCAATAAATGTTGGGCTAAGTTTCCAGACCCACCCAATCCTTCAACCCTTGACCGAACTGATGAGGACATCTTACGGAGGGATCTACTTAGCGTAGAATGTGCAAAGACACTGAACGAAGCACTGTTCCTGCATCATAAGAAGAGAAACTGTCCTGATCCTGGAGTATTATCCAACTCGAATTTGGATGCAACAAAAGAAGTTGTAAGTTCAAGGAAATTTGGCAGGATTGACCTTGGTAACGAAGCAAGAAGCAAACCTGCGCTAGTAAAGCAGTCTCAGGAATTATCTCCGCCTGATAAAATAGATAAATCAGACGGTCTGTTTGGTTCTTTGAAGTTCTGGGTTGTTTTATTATGGGTATTATCTGGTTTTGGGTTCTTGGCATTCATGTTCAAGGTGTTTCTGGGTCGTAAAAGTAAGGTGGCAAAGGGAAAGGGTAATAGAAACAAGAGAAGATCAACATATTCTGGATTCTTAAATACGAATGGGCGTGAAAGGCTTCTTCACAATGCTGAAGCAGATTTGTAACCTTAAGCTGTTGAAGAATAAACACAATCATCTAATGCAAGACCATATGTTACAGAACAACGTGGGATTCTCAGGGCAAATTTAAGGAGGATATCGATACAGCAAAAGATTGTAGAATATTTTCACAGAAGAGATGATACAACCCACTGAAGATTTTTGATTGCTCATAATATTGTTGTAACTTTGAGTTGCCCCTACCTTTCCTTTAATGTAATAGAATAAACTACGAGCTCAGAAACATTTTTATTCACGATGTACAGAGTTCTGCAAAATGTTGCCGAGGATGAGTAGACTTTTCCTGGAAAATTATGTTATCATGAGTTTGCCAGACAAAACTGATAGCAATCCATGTGTTTGAAATAAGAACAGTAAAATAGTAATTTCATATTATTTACACTATCAATGCCTGATCCTGAGCCTGATACAAAACTCTCGATTCACAAATAATCTATCACCATACTATTCAATCAAAAATAATCATCAACTGCTTAACCATCATAACATTACTATTGGTGCCAAGAATACTAGTAGTTTACAACAGACATCATCGGTCATCTCACGACATTCCCAAAATAGATTTCTGCACTTTTAGAGTCAGGTTTTACTGGCAATTCTCCTCTTCTTTGACAGGCCCTTTTGCTTCTGGTTCCTCTTTCTCTTCTTTGATTGCTTTTGGAATGATTTCCCAACCAAGGATGGTTGTTGTTTCAATGCAAAGCTTTTGGCAACGTGGCCCAAGTGAAGTTTCTGAACCATAAAAATCCTTTTCAGCACTCCACGATGCGCAGTGTATGCACGGACCCATGACACAAATGCATTCTGAGCTAGTTTATTCATCTTTGGCTGAGAGATAGAAAGCAAAATATCAAGGTTGAAGCACACAAAAAATCCAATTTTTTTCTTGGCAAAATCTAGTTTGGTTGGTCAGAATATACCCTGGGCCCTATATGTAGTGCAGTTTAATAAGATTCTTCTGAGTATTTAAAATCATTCAAATGTCAATTAATATTTAAAGAATATAAATTGTCAACGGTAACAGGCGCAAAAACTGATCAACATGATTTCTAACTTCAATACACGACCATTAGAAAGAAAATAAGTAGTGCAATACTAGATAATATCAGTGGGAAACTTGTGCCAAAAAAGTTTCAGAATTCAACAAAATTACTATTCCAAGTTAATACCTGTGATGCTATAAAGGATTCAAGAGCCTTTTGCAGAGATAACAACCAAGGATGCAACTCTAGAGAAGCAAATTTCTTGCTATGGTGCCCTTGTCCGTATAATGGGAAACTATCCAACACTTTGATAATTGGATACTCTGTCAATGAAGCACCATGTTGCTCCAGGTCTTTTAAATAATCTGCTTCCATAGGCTGTAGAAATAGCATAGAATCCCCCTTCTCACCCAATCGAGCAGTCCTACCAACCCTGTGTAATGAACATATTAAAATCAACCTGCAATTGACTTTGTCCAAGCATATGTGTATTAGAGTACATGTAGACAAATCTACAAATGAATGAGAAAATCAAACCTGTGAACATATTCAGTAGCCTCTCCTGGGGAATCATACTGTATAATGCATCTAACTTCAGGAAAATCCAAGCCTCTAGCAGCAACATCAGTGGACAAAAGAAGAGCCAATTTCTCAGTTTTGAAGGCTTGGAATGTGTTTCTCCGATCCTCCTGTTTCATGTTTCCATGCAACTGAAAAGTTTTGCATCTCAAGAATGTCGCTGTGACCTCTGCTTCTGATTGTAAATTGGGGGGCATACGGAATTCGCTTAACAAAGAATAGTGAAAATCTACCGCATCACATGTTGAAAAGAATACCACAATCTGTAAATTGAGTATGTGAGTTGATTTGAGAAGCAAAACCAACCAAAGACTAGTATGGAAAATTAAAAATGTAAATAGTCTCAGGATTAAGAGAAGAAAGCCCATATTTTCAAGCCCAGGCCAACCATATAACTCTGACAAGCATGTCAAAATTCAAAGCAGAGAGTTAATAAATCAGCGAATGACAATAGATTTGAAACTTTACCTTTTGGGATGCTTGTTTCTCAAAGAGATGCTTTAAAAGAGAAAGAAGTATTGAAAGCCGTGCACCACAGGGTGCTGCACAGAAATTCAACCACAATACATAATTTCAGTCAAACAAACAGTTATAAAGGTTCAATAAGGCAAATTTTCTCTCACCTTTCACATATTTCTGAACCAATTGTGCTGGAACTTTATAATCTCCAGTTGAAGAGTGCATGACATTGCCAAGATGTTCTAGTTCATTGTCCACATCAGATTCTACAGGCTCACTATTTTCAGGCAATGGAATGGGTTGAATCTTCTTGTATTCAAGACCAATCATAACTGGGTTTTCCAGACTAATTCTAGCAAGATGATTTACTTTTTCATTTAAGGTCGCTGATAATAGCAGATTTTGTCTCTGATAATTGTAGATGTTCTGATTTCCCATGCCAACAGATCCAGTTAGCCTAGAGCCCAAAAGATCCAGTATGTCCTCTATTTCTTTACCAAAACCTAATTCCAGAATTCTGTGTAGATGCTCAGCTAGAGTTAAGAATAGCACATTAATAACTATCTTTAGTAAAAAATAGTAACTTGAGTTTAAATTGTAAACCCTACCTATCTGCTTCATCACAGATTAACCATCGCAGATTTGTGTGTACAAATGATGCTGTATTTTTTAAGTGATCCAAAAGGCGACCAGGAGTTGCAACAAGAATAGATATACCTGCAAGAGGCATACAGTATTTCTTGCTCCATTGAATACAGAAATGATATCCTATTGAGCTCAGTGTAAAGAAGGATGCTTGCAGATTTTTAATTCAAAATAAATGGACGTGTTTAGTAAACATTTTTGAGACACATCTAATGCTTGAATCAGACAAGTTAAGAGCGAGAACTGCTACATTTTAATTCAATCAGACGAAGAAAAAGAATCGACAAATACAGAAGTGTAAACTAAAATAGAATTGATCAATGACCATCATCTTAAAGCATTGTCCATATCAGTAACAAAAACGAACAAAAATACTCAAAAAGCATTATGTAATTGCACACACAATCTATACCGTAATTTAATTCGCTCAGTACCCTGCCTGTGGATTTGAACACATGAATGTAATTTTTAATGTAAACCAAAGTAAAATGTCCATTTCATAGGCAAAGACAAGATGATAAGCTATGAATTTATCCTACCTTTACGCAGTCTAGCTTTCTCCTTTGACCTGTTCTCACCACCCATTACATGTCCCGGGACAATCCAATGGCAACGGTGTAATAACTTTTGCAGGATCTCATAAACCTGTAAACACAACTCACGCGTTGGTACAAGGACCAACGCTATCACCAACATATCAATTAACAAAGAAATAAGAAAAGCAATAGGCAATGACATATAGATTAGAACAGCAAAGATAAATTAATTAACTATGAGGAAAAGTTACATTAAACCTAATTAAAATAACTCTCATCTGCAGAAATATCGACGCTACTAAGAAATAAAAAGGGTAAATTTCAAATGCATATTCAAGCTCAGTTAGTCAATTTTGATTCAACCAACTGGTGAAAACTCATAAAGAGCATGTACCAAAAGTTCCATCAGTGCGCTCGACTTTAGGATTGTAACTCTGCAACTGATGGATAATTGGGGCTAAATAGGTCACAGTTTTGCCAGTTCCAGTAGCCGCATTAACAAGTCTACGATTTGTTTCACATTAAAGAAAAAAACAAAAGAGAGAACATTTATCACAAAAAAAAAAAAAAAGGAAGGCCTCAGAAGCTAAAAACTAACAACTACTAAATTTGAAAAGAAAACAAAGGATACACATGACGGCCGGAAAGAACGACAGGAATAGCTTGAGCTTGCACCCACGTTGGAGATTCAAATCCCATTCTCCCTGTTTAAAAATACAAACAGTTATGCATTCAAATCTTATTCTGTGGTTAGACGTGTAATTGGTCACTTTAAATTTAAATTAAAAAATTTTTTTTCCTAATACGAAACCTCTGAGCTCATCGCAGAGGGTGGGATGGAGTCCGAGACTGGAGAAAGAGCAAGGTGCAAATATTTCTGAATTCTGGTTTGTTTCTTTTTCTTCTTTACTTCCGCTTTTCATCTTCTTCTTCATAGCATGCATGAGCTTCTTCGTTTTTTTCTGTGATTGTATTTTCGAAGAGATTACACTATACTACATCTACAAGGGAGGGAAAACACGCTCTTTTCTCAAAGTTTTATACAGCCTTAGGGAACATACACTGGCGTTTTTTCTGCGATTAATGTGAGAACTTTTCAGGGTTTTGGTTTTCGGAAAATTTTCAATTAGGGTTTATCAAGAAAACGACGACGTATGGCCCGGCTACAAGTTTAACCTTATGTTCTTCCAGGTTTGCTTAAGCGACATGTCGTATGAAGTTATATCTCGCGGAATTTACAGCGTCCACCATTAGACCTGAACCGGCAAATCTGATCGGAGCCTATCGAATTTTTTTAAAATATAATTATGTATAAAAATTTTAAAAATATATAACGAATAATAATGTATAAAAAGTAAATATATATTGAAAAAATTAATTTATAATTAAATTTTACCTATAAAGATTTAATATCAAGTAATTTATATTAATACAAAAATTTATTAGTAAATGTAAAAAATAAGGAAGTGAAAATTTAGATTCATAAATTTATATTAATATATAAATTTATTTTTTAAAAAAATATATAAAATTATTAGTAAAAGTTAAAAAAAAGGAACAAAAAAGTGAAAATTGAAGTTAAAGACTTGCATCCATGACCTTTTGATAATTTTAGAACCAAGTAGATCATTTGATTTAGACTATGTAATTGATACTTCATTATAACAAAAAATTATATATTTTACTAGAGTTTTGATTTTTATACGAAATCGGATCCTAATTATTGATCGATTGTTAAATTGATCCAATTTTAATAATATTAATTAAATATGGACTTAATATATGCATCTTTTACTGTTCACAACACAAAATTGCAAGTTTGAATATCAATTTTTTTATAAATTTAGTATGTACGAATATATCAAAAATTTCTTTTTTTATATGGTCAGATTTATAACTGATTTATAAAACTCTAAATCAACTCCTACTCACATTTATATTTTTTTATTTATTTTAATTGATTAAGTAGTCTAAAGTATATAAAAATATTAAATATTTGACATTAAATATATTAATTAAAATAAAATTTTGTCCTAAATATAAATAGTTTACGAAATGATGCTTTCTTTTGATGGGACTTGATTAAATACGCAATCACATTATAAGTTATTGTATGTACTATTCGATTCTTCTCTTATCAGTCATAAGATGAATTTGGTTGTTCCTCTCTCTAACTTCTTTTATTTCTTCAAGCAACCATAGTACTATAAGACCTCGAGCAATATAGCTCAAGGAAAGTTGCTTTTGCTAGATTTAAATGAGAATACGAAGGGAGTATCATGGTTTTGGGATGTGATAAAAAGTTGAAAGCTAAAACTTTATATGTAAATGTATCAGTTTCACTCAATGAGATATGGAATAAATATGCACAAATTTATCTTATCATAATCTTGTATTTTAGAATTAAAACTAATTCCTATAATTCACATGAAGAAAGAAACAAATTCTCTTCAAGATCTGAATGATACAAGAAATATCAATGAGAAAAAAATAGAAAATTGATTTGATTGAGTAAATAGTTTCAAAAAGAAGAGGAAATGCTGAACTAATAAAATAAAGGTAAGGAAATAGTCATTGATAAATAACTTTTATCATGGTTATGGTCTACTATTTTGCCAATTTATTTTTTTAATGGCCCAATTATCCTTAGCCGTAGCTACATATGGCATCTTCTCCTTACATCAAGTACACTCACTTAACCAAGGTTATCACTATAAATAGGGCATTTACTGCTTATTCGAGGTAAGTGTTTTTTTACATTAAAGTTACTCTACCCAAATTTCCTCTCGTTACTGACTTAAGTTTCTGATTGTTTTTCTTGGATCAGTCCCAAGATAGAATTCTTTCTTATAGGGATTTATTTACAGTTTCTATAGCAATCTCGAGGTCCACTTGTTTTTCGATCGAGATTTACCAATTGGTGTTCTTGTTGAGAGTTATGATAGGAACTCAAACAAGTTCTCCTTCGCAGGAAAATGATCAAAGTCAAACCCCGATCGATCCTAGAATCAATTTATTTGGCAAAGAAACTAGCAAAGGGCAACCCGTTGCAGGCATCCCTACAACTCTAGAAGCTATTCAATAGTTATTTCACAACTTTTGAGAGGATATCATACTAGAGATGATGAAAGAGTTAAGGATGCAAAAAGGAGAAGACGTGGTAGAAAGAGATGATTCCATATCTAAGAACAGAACGGCTAACAAAAGTTGAAGTAACCAGAAGTTGAAAGAGAGGCAAAAAAAATCCAAGTCTAAAGCCTAAACACTGTCATCTTTTGAAAATGATAAGTCCAGAACTTGAAAGTCTAAGAGAGTTAATAAAGATAAAGTGTAGAGTGAATATATTCCTCTCGTACTATTTGAAGATGCCTTTAATGACCTTTTTGTGAAAGCAGTAAAGAGGTTCAAATTAGGCATCCCAAGGAGCCTGATCATGAAGGGAACACCAATTCCTCATTCTCTCAGCCAGTTCGAGAAGTCCCATTCCCTTGGCACTTTTGAGAGATTAAGATGAAGAAATATAAAGGATGTTCAGACCCGATAAAGCACTTTTCGAAATATCGCACTCTTATCCACATGCAAAGTCTCAACGACGCACTTGTGTGTAAAGCTTTCCCATCCATATTAACGAATGATGCTCTAGATTGGTTCCATTGCCTTTAGAATCAATTGTCACCTTTAAGCAATTACTTGAATTATTTAAAACTAGATTTGTTACACAGATGTGGACTAAGAAAACTATAACTAATTTGCAGGGCATTGTGCAGGGAGAGGAAGTGAGCTCGCATAATTTCATAAAAAGGCTTCAAGAGGTCGCATTAGATATTCAAAATTTTCATAGTGAAGTTGCGACTATCACTATGATTAACAATGTTCGAAACACATGGTTGCATAATTCTTTGATGAAAGATTGACTGCCAGATTTTAGAGAATTAATAGATCGTGCCAAGTCCTTTGTTGTGTTGGATGATGCAAGTAGGGCAGACGATCAGTATAACTCAAAGTTACACATTAATTGGGGATGTAATTCCTCTCAAATCGATTGTTGGTTTAAATGACACTCATCACACGTGGCTCCTAATAAGGAGTTTTCCTTTAAAAAGAGTTTGCCCTTGAAGAGAAGTAAAGAAAGAAGAATTTAGAGAGACAATAAAAGAACAAGTTTCACTCCTCTTAGTGCAAATCCACATAAGATCCTAATATGGATAAAAGATAATCATGGCCGAGTAAATTGGCCCAAGAAGATGGATTAATGTACATTTATAAAGAGGGACAAAAGCAAATATTGTGACTTTCATAAGGATGTAGGTCACAATACAGATGATTGTAAGACATTAAAAGAGGAGATTGAACGGTTGATAAAGAAAGGCTCTCTTAAGAGATTTGAAGAAAAAGGAAAGTTAAAAAAAGAAGAATCATCCTTAATGAAACCCAGTAATTCAGACTTAAATAATGAAAGAAGGAAGCTGAAAGATGTAGAAGTATCTCAGCAAAGAGCAGGGATCATTGCGAGAGGCACATCATATGGCGATAGTATAACTAAGAGGAAGAGAAACATGAAAAGGGTTTATTTCTCATCAAAATTTGAGAAATTACAACCTGTCACCATAACAGCAGAATATGCTCGGGACATCAAAGTGCCTTATGAGGATACCCTCATAGTACAGAGATACATTACCAACTTCCTGATTAAAAGAATCTTAGAAGATAATGGAAGTGTTGTTAATCTGCTCACATTAAAGGCATACAAGAAAATGAGGTTGCTTATAAAGGATTTGACTTTGGTCAAAACACCTTTTATAGGCATTGGTAATGTTTCAATTTTGGTAGTAGGATCAGCAAAATTGTATGTCAAGTTAGGAGATGAAGCGGTATCTTACGTTGGTAAGTGTGTTTTTATGATCATCGCTCACACTAAAGGTGTAGTCGAGCCTCATGAGCATATTTTGACATAGGAAGTAAGTGTAATTAAAGTAAAATGTTGATTATGTGTATGTCTTAAATGTTAAAGTGTGTGTATGTGGTTACAAATAATAAATGTGTATGGTAATTAATGTTATTACCTTGTGTTATGCTATGAGATAAGTGTGTTATTATGCTAGATTGATGAACAATGTGATGGTTTGAGTGTGAATTCTCTATGGCTGAAATGATGTTTTTATGTTTATGAAGCATTATGTGTTATGTGTTGTAATTAAAGAGAATGTTAGATTAAATTGAGCATGATATGCATCATATGATTTATATAAGATAACATAGCATGATGAATACGTGGAAAATGAATAACTTGAGTGAGCATTATGGTATGGTCGAAAATACATGATAGGTGTACTTAGGTGCATAGTAAACCATTATGCAAGTTTTACGTGATATGTGTATTTATTTGATGCTAAATGATTATGGTATGTGTCTAAATGCTAAATAAATGACTTTGGTGTATAAAGCATGCATGTGGCCAAAAGGTGGAATCTATTGGTTAAATATTTTTTATGTTACACATACATTAGAATGAGGTTATAAAGGATGGAAATAAGTTTAATTGAGTTAATGTGGATATATATGTATGTAATTTGTGAAAGGAAGTGCATTATGTTCAAGCTTATACTTGGGCCAAAATTTGCATGTTATGGTATGCTCAAATTATATTTTGATATTGATTATAGAATCTTAATGTGTTAAAGAAGTAATACAAGTGCTTTTTGAAGAGCTAGTGTGGCTGAAATGAGTATAGCTTATGATGCTATGTTATTGGTTACGATAACATGATTTATGATTATATTTATGGATATCTTATAAGAATTGGAAAATGCTTATGAGTTTAAGGCATTATGTGTGCAAAACTTGTAATATGGACATGTAATTTGCATGTATACTAAATGACATCATTGTATGCATTATTTATGGATTGTGATGCCATTATTATGTTTCATACTAGTAAAATAAATTAAAGAACAATAATGACACTAAAATGGATAATATGGATTTTATAAGTTAAGTAAACTAAAGTAAAACGATGGAATTAATTGAAATTGGATAATGGCCTATTCAATTAAAACAACCTAGTTAGATAAGTTGATTGGTCAATTAGGGTTACAGCAGCTACTAAGGTACATATGTGCCTTTTTCATGTTTGGCCAACGGGCTTATGCTATGTTTAGCTGATGAGTCTATGCTATATGTTGACCTACGAGTCTATGTTATGTTCAATCTTCGAACTTACATTGGTAGATGACCTTCGAGTTATATTTCATGTTAGTCTATGGACCTATGCTATGCTTGGCCGATAGGTCTATGTTATGCTTAGTCTTCGGACTTACATTGGTTGATGAGCCTTTGAGTTTATGGAGGTCATACTGGCCATCCATTCTTGCTATCCACAGGATTTTATTTTCTTTGACATGAGCAATATCAAAATAATTAAACTAATATAATTAATAGAGTTTAATAATTTATACATCTTTTGCAGTATGCATTATGTTATTACATGTTTTAACATATGGCATGTTTTATGTGATTGTATATACTGACATACATGCATTACATATTATTGATGATCATAAATCACTTGAATGCTTTTATGTACATTTTTTATAATGATGTGTGCTTGCGTGCTTGACAATGTATCGACAAGTTACTTTAATTACAATTAAGTTATTGCTTAGCGTATCGTATGTTTTTGCAATACATAGGTTTAAAAGAATCCAAATTAAAGTTAAAGCCTTGGTAGCTACTGCAGATAAAGAAAAGAGTACTTGTGGTATTTTTGTTACTCTCTATATATTGTTATGTGTTGTAATCATGGTAAGATACTCATATGTAACTGATGAGGGATTGGGCTTAATCTAGTTTTGTATATTGTTTTGTAATCTTTAAATAAGCTTTAAAATCTCCTTTTTAATTTATGGATGCTATATTTATCCCTATTATGTTGTTTTGTTAAGATTTAAGATGATGGATGTTCTGGAGTGATCAAAGGATCATGGGAGTTGGTTTTTGAGTGTTGATGACTATAGAAGTGCTTTTTCACATGTAGAATTACTGTTATTTTGGGATAGTATCTCGATACAGCCGTTATGCTGTTAGATTTTTGATACGAGGATTTTCAAAATGGTTTTAAAATGTTAAGGCGTATTTTTTATTTATTCAGCTAAAGATTTTTAAGACTTTGATTTATAATCAAAATTTGTTTTAAAAAGGTTTTAATTTATTTGAGTTTTTAAGTAGCAGTAAAAGGTTAATTAAGCTCAAATAACACATTTGTATATATGCTCCTTATTCAGGTCTAGTGATTGGATCGAATAAAAAGTGTCATATTTGGTGGTATCAAAGCACCGGGTTATGCGTTCCTAGTATTTAAGGGTTACATTTAAGTATCTTAAGTCTTAGGACATTCATCACATAATGGTATGTTATCGAGGCTTATAATTTATTCTTTTACCTATAGACCATGATGAGTTCGAATATGCCTTACAACGGAGAATAGGCCAAAAGCCATGCTCAGACAATTATTGGGTAAGGGGCCATAAAGGCCATATCTGTTTCTAGAAGTGATGCTAGGCAAGCATCTTCTGCAACACAAGTGCCATCAATTTTCTTATAAGAGATGCTGCAACTATTAAGATAGGCCACAACAGTTGCACCACCACCTCCATCAACTCACAACCATAAGCACCTCAAGCTCTCCAAAAAGACGTATTTAGAGAGGCTTCAAAAGATGGGAGTTGAAGATTTTAAGGGTGAAGGTGTGATGGATGCCAGCAGAGTAAAATATTGGTTAGATCAGACCACTCGTATTATGCAACAGTTGGGATGCACTCTGAAGGAGAAGGTTATCTATGTAACTTCTCTCTTACAAGATAAGGCTTTCAAATGGTGGGAAGCATCGAATGAACACAAGAATAAGGCTGATATAACTTAGGACTTCTTCTTGGAAAAATTCAGAAGAAGTATATCTCTGAGCACTATCTTGATACCATGAGACAAGAGTTTATGGATTTGAAGCAAGGTCATAGATTAATACTAGAATAAGAGAAAAATTTACCATGCTAAGTAGGAATGCCAAGGACACAGTATAGATATAAGCTAATAGGTGTAAGAGATTTGAGAAAGGATTGAATGTGGAGCTTAAGATACATATAACTCCTATGAAGATCCAAGATTTCTCCGCATTGGTATCAGCCTATCATATTGCAAATGAGGTACAGAAGGAGAGATGGGAGCTTTATTAGAAGAAGAGATATCATGGCCAGGGTTTAGCCAATGTAACACAGTTTTTTGAGAAAAGGCATAAGGAGGTCAATCCTATGCATAATAGTAGCCTCTAAAATAGAGTCAGTCATAGAAAGTAAGACAAAGAGCTCAGGTTAAAGCAAAGCAATAGTAGTCATATATTGCTAGTGCTCTAGTCTCTAAGAATAATCTAATACCTCAGTGCCAGACATGCCACAAGAAACATAAAAGGGAGTGTTAGAAGAGCAAGCCAGAAGTATGCTTTGGGTGTGGTTCACCAGATCACTTCCTTAGAGATTGTCTTAAGAGATCTATTATAGGACAAGGATTTATGCTAGTTTCCATCTGAGGTCACTGAAGAGGCTGGAGGGACAAAGAGAGCTCAAAGGGCCAGATTAAAGGGTAGAGTAGAGTTGAGGGCACCAATTAGATAGTATGCCATAAAAGCTAGAGAAGAGATAGAATCTCCGGACATCATTGCTGGTACTTTCCTTCTCCTTGACTCTCTTACTTTAACTTTGATAGATCCATGGTTTACACACTTTTACATATGCACTACATAGGCACAAGGTTATGGGTTAGCATCAGAAATCCTTAACATAGAGATTATGGTTAGCAACCCTACAGGTTAGCATGTTATAGTAAATAAGGTTTACAAAGAGTGTCCCTTTACAGTACAAAGACACCAATTTTTAGCTGATCTCATCAAGTTACCTTTTGATGAGTTCGACTTGATCTTGGGCATGGATTGGCTATCCAAGTACTAAGAAATTGTAGATTATAGATAGAAGAGGATATCTCTCAAGGCTGATGATGGGATAGATATCATAGTGGTTGGTGAGAGGATAAATTTTCTATTCAATGTTATATCAACTGTTATAGCCAAGTGAATATTGAGAAAGGGTTGTCAGGCTTTCTTGGCACATATGTATGATACTAGTAAGGAAGAGCCAGATACTAATGTTATACCTGTGGTGTCAGAGTATATAGATGTTTTTCCTGATGAGTTGCCCGGTTTACCACCTGAATTGGAACTCAAGTTTAGTATTGAGGCTCTACCTAGCATTGCATTAGTATTGATAGCTCCACACAAAGCTAAAGGAGTTGAAGATCTAATTGTACAAGTTGCTTGATAAAGGTTTCATAAGACCAAGTGTATCACCTTGGGGAGCACCAGCTTTGTTTATTAAGAAGAAAGATAGTCCTCTTCGGTTATGTGTGGATTATCAACAATTGAATAAAGTGATCATCAATAACAAGTATCCTCTACTGTAGATAGATGATTTGTTTGATTAGCTCAGTGGAGCTAGGGTGTTTTCCAAGATTGATATGAAATTTGATTATTATCAGATAAGGGTTAAAGAGGCAGATGTGGCCAAGACCTCTTTCAAAATACACTATGGCTATTATGAGTTTTTGATAATGTCATTTGGGCTTACCAATGCTCCTGTAGCTTTTATAGACTTGATGAACTATGTCTTCTAACCTTTTTTAGATCAATTTATGGTAGACTTCATTGATGATATTCTAATTTACTCAAAGAGTAAAGAGGAGCATAAGCAGCACTTGAGAATAGTTCTTCAGATGTTAAAAGAAGAGAAATTGTATGCCAAACTCAACAAATGCAAGTTTTGGCTAAGCGAGTTGTCTTTCTTAGGACACATAGCTTTAGAAGGTATTCAAGTTGATCCTCACAAGATTCAAGCTATTATGGAATGAAAGCTGCCTAGAAACACAACTGAGATAAGAAGTTTCTTAAGTTTTGTGGGTTACTACAGATGATATGTCAAGGGGTTTTCTTTGATTGCAGCACTTATGACTCGCTTGTTAAGGAAAATGTTAAGTTTGTTTGGGATGATAGACGTCAAGAGAGTTTTGATAAGCTAAAGGTGACATTGATAGAAGCTTTTATCCTTGTACATTCAGTGTTTGGAAAGGATTTTACCATCTATAGTGATGCATCTCATAATGGGTTAAGGTGTGTTCTTATGTAAGAAGGTAAGGTTATTACATACGCTTTGAGACAACTGAAGCCATATAAGAAGAACTACCCTACTCATGATTTGGAGCTTGCAACAATTGTGTTTGCTTTAAAGATTTGGAGACACCACCTTTATGGAGAAAAGTGTTATGTTTATATAGATATAAGAGTTTATAGTATCTTCATACATAGAAAAAGCTGAACTTGAGGCAAAGACATTGAATAGAATTAATCAAAGATTATGATTGCTTGATTG
>CANXYI011960995.1:0-11812 GCA_948208565.1 Hura crepitans
TATAACCTTGGTTTATACAAACTATCTTGGAACAAGTCTGCTTGGACTTGAAACCATAAGGTCCATATCGATTAACAAGGACCCAACCTAGAACAGTAAAACCTATGGCGCATAGTTTCCCTAAACAAGCTGAAGTCTAAGTGTTTATGTACTAAAATATACTGAGCCTAAAATAGTGCCCAAGGCTTATGAGCTTCCTAGGTATGCCTAGTGCCTTGGTCTGTATGAACTTAGAATTCATGGTCTGTATCGACCAATCATCAAAAAGTTTTTAGAAACTTAATCTTCCTGTTTGGAGTCTTACTCCTAATCTTAACAAGACTCTCTCTCTTCTAGATGGATTGACTGCCTACTAATCCTATAAATACCCCTTCCAATAAGAAGAATTAGGGAATGTAATGAAGAATTTTGAGAAATCAAAACCCACTATTTTGAAGAGTCTGGGTGTTGACTCAAAAGCAGGAATTGAACTACTAAACCTTACCTCACACTTAAAATAATCTTTTTCCCAAAATCCAACCTTTACATTATTGCATAAAGCTTCTTTTTAATGTAAGATATGATGCTAGTCTGGTTCATTATTATCATACATTTACTTGTGTAGTTTCTTTAGTCGAGGATCTCTCGGGATTAATCAACACGTGAGGTGGTTCTATGTAATCCTTACATCGATTATATGAGTAGGTTAACATTTTGTGCTACTTTGATTATATTTCATCATTCATTAAAATGATGTAGTCGTTTTGGAATTGACACCAAAATCACATGGACTTATCTTGATGCATCATAAGGTCTACATGGACCTATTGTTTAAATATGTGCATGGTATTAGGTCCTTACAGATTATTGTTTAATAACAATTTTATGTTCACATTATGTGCTCTATTTTGATGATTCTAATATATGATATTGATTTATATTTATGCTTTTAATATTGTATAACCATTCCATTACTTAATATGTATGTCATTAATATTCTAAAACTAACGTGTTATCTACACAAACTCCCTTTTAAGAGAAAGATAGTTCATACGGACATGTACTTTGAATATATATGTTTAACGTGTGGTCCACATGGACTCCCTTTCATAAGGAGTGAAATCCGTATGGATATGTGTTTTGTGAATGTGTGTTTCAAGTCTCAGTATGCACATACTCCCTTTCATATTGAGCATAGTCCTTATGGACACATTTTTTGAAATCTAATTCTCATTCATCTCTATGTTTTCCTTAACATGATTAATATGTCTTCCTATAGTTTATAGTCATCATTCGAGCATGTACTATGATCATTCACATGTTAATATTATTTGGTTTAGTGCTATTATGAGGTCCTCATGGACCACAGTTTGTGTAACTAATCTCTTTTCCTTGAGTTGTATAAGATTAACCCTTCTTATTGTGTATAAGGTTTGAACGGACATGTTAACCATGACATATGATAGTCTACACAGACATAGATCGGGAGCCATGCTATGTTCGCATAGACTTGTTAATGCTGTGATGAGACCAAATAACTCACTCTTTATTTGTTTATTTGGTTTTGTACCTTTTATTTCTTTTATTTATTTTGGATTGTAATAAGTAGATTAATAATTCATTTTACATGCCAAAAGCCTAACCTCACAGCAATAGTTTTCTATCTAATTAATTGGTGTTTTCTTAATAAAACAATTTTGAGTTTTCCTTAAAAAAAAAGTCACATAAAAATGTATTTTAACAAAGGCCAACCTCCTAGAGATGGGAGTTAGGCAATTACCACCAATTCATATGGAATTATTGGAAGTTGTTAGGCTAAACAAGAGCTAATAAATGATCTGATTGGTGGATGCTTATTTACACTTATGCTTATTGTTCATTCTAAATATTGCAACCTATTCTCTAAATGAAAAGGTGACGTGAATGCTTTAATTAGAATGCTTTCTTACATCATACTTGATTGATAAATGTCATAATATAAAGGAAACTATATTATTGGGGCATAAACAAGATTTAGTTGTAAACCCTTTCTAGGTAAAAGATTAGTGGTCTTAATGTATAACTAAGTGGGGACTCTAAACACTAACAACCTTATTCTTAGTAAAACAAATGAAATTTACAGTGGCAACTCCACTAAAGATTGAGAATTGAATTCGAAAGTGCCAAAATAATATGCCTTACTTTAATGACCTGAAAATTCCGACTCTCATGAATAGTACTTCCTGGGATGAATAGTGCTTCTCAAAACCCGAGTCGCACTAAGTGTACCAACAGTGAGTATTAATTATTAGAAAATTTTGGGCAAAGTTTAAAGCCAATCTAAAGTCATTTCAATGGTTAAAAATACTAAAGATCATTTTACGGTAGTATCCTGTGAATAGTTTCACAGGCAAAGCTAAACCATAAAATAATTCAAAAGTTGCTCAAAATAATCTAAAAATATTACAACTTGATAGTTACATATTCAGAATAGTCCATTGTCTTTTGAATTGGAATTTTATGATATCAAAAAGTAATTTAACTTAATTTTTAGAAAAGGAAATATTGTAATTTTTAGGGTTTCGTTTATTTTTCGGGCTCAAGGTTTTAAGGGAATTTAGAGGAGGAATTTATCTAATTTTGGGGACAAAAATGAGGGAATTTTGGTTTTTCAAGAGGGGATAAAAATTTTAAAAAATTTGGAGAAAATAATTTTCAAAAATTATGAATACCCAATTCCCTCTATTTCCACCCCATTTCCCTCTCTCTTTCCCTCCTAAAGCTGACACCTATTCTTCTCTCCCTCTCCTCTTTTTCTTTCTTCCTACACCATACCTACTAGTAAAAATCTTGTTTCAAAGGGTAGAGCATCCCAAAAGGAACCCATAGACACCAAGAAACTCGATTTTGGCTGAATAACTTAGGAGGAATCACGAATTCCCTCCCAAGGTGAATAGTGTGCATCGAACAATCAAGTAATTTTCTTCCAGTTTTAATATTTTTCTTAGGTTCATCAGGTGTCTAAGAGAGTATATATAGACCTATTTTTATTTTCAAAGTTTTTTTATGATTTTTCTAAAAATCGTACTTATTTGAATTCATAGGCAAAAACTCAAACATAGCTTCCCGAGGTAAGGAAATGGCTTAAAAGCACGTCGGGCATCCCAAATGACATATCTCAATATGTGTGATCACATTAATTTGAATGATATGCATGAAAATCTATTATGGACATTTACGGCATAAATTGGCATTTAATGTAATAATGAGTAATAAATGTATTTTGGGCATGAATGACATTAATGGATGATGAACGCATGTTAATGCATGTAATGTGCTAGCTTAGACCTTGTTATGCATGTGTGATGCATATTTATGGTGAAATCAAGAAATGAATGCATGCATTTAGCATCTTGTATGTGGTTAATGTGCACATGTTTGTGTATCATTAATGGATATTTATATGTGGTATGAATGAGATGCTAATGGTGAAAATAGGTGGCCGAATGGTTCATAGATGATTGTATGCACCTATATATAGCAATATGGCTAAAATGAGACATTAAGGCACGTTAATACATGTATAACCATAAATGACAACTTCACATTAAAGGATACGACTTGAGCATCCATATATGTTGTATGATTATTAAAATGAATTATGCATGTGATATAGTGGCCTTACACATTAGAAGCTAAAACTCCATGTTTGTGAGTCGTATGGGCAATTTATGACTTATGTATGTGAATTACTTAAATAGCATGTTTTGGTGTTTAAATGCCTTTCCAAGTGTGCACATGTGACGACTAGAATGTGTGTGTGTGCTTAGTGATGGCTAATTGCATTATATGAGTGAATGGTGTGAATTTGGCACCTTTATGGATATAAAAGCATATATGAGTAATAAAATATGAAGATGACTAATATGTGAATGTGAGAAGCATCATATGTCTATTTGCATGGTTATAGGCTATAGGAAGTAGCCAAATGCAAATTTGTTTCAGGTATATGTGTTTGCCCTCTAATGGACACTAAAGGTAGTTAAATCACTAAATATCGATATTATGTGTAAAATGGCAAGTAATATGAAATGTGATCATTGTGCATAACCATAATGCATTAGACATTATATTGCATGTTAATGGTGAATATAATGGCATAATATGTGATTATGATGTCAAATGATATTTCTAGCTTTTACACCTAGCAATGTGACCTTTTGGCATTTTTTAGCTTATGTAACCCGAAGTTTGTTATGCAATACATTATATGACACATGCTTCTTAGCATGAGAGTTAGGCCTCATTGATATGGTAAATGGCCAATATGAACAATTTATTCAAGTTGAGACATAAACAATGTTATACATTTAAAATGGTTAAAATGAGATAATTGACAAGTTTAATGATGTCTATAAAGTTAGGCAACCTAGTTTGGATAGGTTAACCGATCAACTAGGATTTAGCAGTTGCAATTTTTACCTTCGAGTATGAGACCTATGAGTTAATGTTTAAGTGTCGATAGGCATGAGGCTATCAAGCCAATGTTTATCACCTTCGGGTACGAGGCCTACGGGCCAATGTGTTTTCGTATCTATGGGTACTAATGCCATCACATGTAATGTTTATCACTTTCAGGTGTAAGGCCATCAGGCTAATGATATCCACTATCTAGCCTTAGATAGTTGTCTCTTTAGTATGGGATGAGTTAAACATAAAATAAGGATTACTGTGATACAAGCATAAGTTAAAATTAAAATAATGTTATTTGCAGCTTGAATGATCCGTTATGTGTGACATTAGTAATTTTTGACATAATGCTAAGTTAAACCTATTAATATGATATATGTGGTATGATATAGAGTTTAATACTCATAAATTGATGTATATAGGGTTATAAAACCCAAACATATGATATTAGTGCACATATATTGTTATAAATCGAAATGCATGTTGTCATTCTCGCTATAAGGTGTAATGGATTATGGGTATGTTTTTAACCAATATATGAATATTTTATACATATGGTTGATTTTTATTTATGTTGACAGTAATTATGTTGTGACTATAGAAATAATATGGCTTTCGTGCTTTTAAAGGCAAGTTCGTGCTATAATTTTATAATTATGTGATATTCATAATGTGTGCATATGTATGACAGTAAATGATTCCCTTGACATGTACTACATAAATATATGCTTAGACTAGCATTTTCAAAGTTAAAGTGATTACACCACTGAGCGAAAGCTTAGCATATTGCCTATTTGCAATGCATAGGTAACAAAGTAGCAGATTAGAGTCAAAGATTCTGCCTCATAGGACAATGCTAAGGCAGCCCCTCTTAGGTACTTTTGGTTTCTTTTTGTAAAATGATGTAATGTAAATACTATTTGTATTGCTCCTGTGATTCCAAAGGGATTGGGCTTAATCTATAAACTATGGAATGGTTTTGTAACAAAAATTGTATTATTTTTCTTGCATAAAGTGTCTAATAACTCGTGATATTGTATGTGTGAATGCTATGTGATGTTGAGCCTAAGGCTCTATGTTTTTTTATGAGTTTAAAGTGTTAGAAGGACCTATTTTGAGTTGAGATGTGTTGTATGTCTTTGTAGAAGTTTTTTAATAAGTTTAATATTTGGGAAAGTATCTCGGTACAGCTGTTATATTGTCAGATTTTTGACAGGATGACCAATTAGTTACCTCATAAGTAAAGAAATTATTTAATTAATAAAAGTTTCAACTAGTTTAAGTTTTTATGGGTAGTAGAATTAGATATTGGTATGCATGTGCACTCTCTATTCAAGTCTAGTGTACGGATCGAATAGAGGGTGTTACACTTAGTGGCCTTACAGCTCTAGTTTAGGCTTTCCTCTAAACCTATGGGTTGCATAATAACACTGTAGTATGTTTACATCATAACATTTTACATATAGGGGTTTATAATCTATTTCTCTTAACTACAGATATAGAGATGAGTCGTAATACAACCCGATGCAAAGAAAAAGAAGCAAAGAGCCATGCTCCTATGATTGTTGCATAAGGAGGGGTCAAACTAGAGTAATTGACCTCCAATGGTGCAGGACATGTTGCATATAGATAGTAAGGTCAGCCGACTTAGCTAGAGATAATGTTAGAGTTAGTCAGGTAGGTGATAGTGGCTACTATGGGTGCAGTTGCTACAGTATACAAAGCTCCACCTCTAGTACCTCAAGAGCAGTAAGCTTTTTAAAAGACATATATAGAATTGTTATTAAAGAATAGAGCTGAGTACTTTAAGGGTGAGGAGCTGGATGAGTCGAGTAGAGCTAAATATTGGCTAGATTAGATGCTCAGGATTATGCAGTAGTTGAAATGTCCTCAAGAGGTGTATACTGCATGCATTAAATTTATGTTGTCAAAGGAAACTTTGAAATGGTGAGAGGCTATTATAGAGTATAAGACAACTAGTGATCTTACGTGGGAGTTGTTTCTTAAAGAATTCAAGAAGAAGTACATAACAGAGTATTACTTGGATCAAAAGTACCAAAAGTTTATGGATTTAAGGCAAAAGCATAGGTCTATATCTAAATATGAAAAGGAGTTTGCTCACTTGAGTAGATATGCTAAGGCAATGGTTGCTATAGAAGAAGATTGCTATAAGAAGTTTGAGAAAGTGTTAAATCTGGATGTTATGCAAAAGGTTACTTCGATGTAGATTATAGATTTTTTAACCTTGAGAATAGCTTGTCATACCATAGAAATGGTGAATCAACTGAGATAGAATAGAGATAGCTTTAAGAAGAGGTCATTTTTCTAGGGACAAGACAGTTTTAGTTATACAGCTGATAAGAAATAGAAAGGGGGTCAGTTCAAGCATCAGTAGGGCAAAAAGTTATATCAATCTTAGAGGTCAAGACAAGGTTCTAGAGCACAGACTCAGACCTTAGGTGCTTTTAGATTTATGGCTAGCATTGTTTTGACATCAGCTTATAAGACTAGTCTTAAGAGACACCTAGGTGTATGTTGGAAAACTATACTGGGAATTTGTTAGGGTTATGGCTCCAGATAGCATTTCTAGTGAGATTTTCCAGTGAGGCCACTAGAGTCATCACAGATGAGGGACAAAAAAGACACCGAATAATATGTTATATGGGCCACTAAAAGGATAAGTCAGGGAGTAGAACTCTAGCCAGACAATATGTTATACGGGCTAGAGATAAGACATATGCCATAGATGTTATAGTGAGTGCTTTCCATATCTTTAATTTACCTACTTTAGCACTGATAGACCAGGGGACCACACATTCATATATCTACACAACATGGGTTATAAATCGGGGTTTAGAGTCAGATGACCTTGGTTTTGATGTGATGGTTAGTAATTAGATAAGACAACACATCATAATGAACCAAGTGTTTATAAACTATCCTTTGTCAGCATAAGGGCATATTTTCTTAATGGATCTCATTGAATTATAATTCAATGAGTTCAATCTTATCTTAGGCATAGACTGGTTATCCAAGTATCATGCCATAGTGCATTACAAGAGGAAAAGGATCATGTTACAAGGTAGTGATGGGTCAAAAGTGATAGTAGGGGGTGAAAGATCAAATTACATGGCTAATATAGTATCAATAGTTATGGCTAGTAGGTTGATATGTAAAGGTTGTCAAGCCTACCTTGCATATGTGGTTGCTATCGAAAAGGACATATTAGAAGTGAGTCAGATTCATATTATGGCTAAGTATTAGGAATGTTTCCCAGATGAATTACCTTGTTTGCCATTAGAATGGGAGTTAGATTTTTGAATTAAGGTGATGCTAAGATTAATACCAGTTCCCATAGCATTATACAAGATGGCTCCTATAGAGTTAAAGGAGTTGAAAATACAGTTGGAAGAGCTTTTTGACAAAGGTTTTGTTAGATTGAGTGTTTCACTATAGGGAGCATCGGTATTGTTTGTCAAGAAGAAGGATAGTTCTTTGAGACTTTGTGTGGATTATAGGCTATTGAATAAAGTCACCATCAAGAATAAGTATCCTTTACTGTGTATCGATGATCTTTTTTATTAGCTTAGAGGGGTAGGTGTCTTCTTTAAGATTGATCTTAGATCTGGGTATTATCAGCTAAGAGTGAAAAAGGTGAACATACAGATGATGGCATTCAAAACTAGATATGGTCACTATGAGTTCCTTGTAATGCCTTTTGGGTTAACTAATGCACCGACAACATTCATGGATCTCATGAATCGAATTTTTAGGCCATTTCTAGATCACTTTATAGTAGATTTTATTGATGACATACTTATTTATTCTAAGGACTGAGAAGAACATGAGAAGCCTCTATGAATAGTTTTATAGATCTTGAGAGATGAGAAGCTCTACGCTAAGATTAATAAGTGTGAGATTTAGCTAGAGAAAGTGCCAATTTTGGGCCATATAGCATTGGCAGAAGGTATAAGGGTAGATCCTAGTAAGATTTAAGCTGTAATGGAGTGGAAACTACTTAGGAATATGATTGAGATTAGGAGTTTCTTGGGTTTGGTTGGATATTATAGAAGGTTTGTCTAAGGGTTTTCTTTGATAATAAGCCCTATGACACATTTTCTAAGGAAAGATGTGAAGATTTAGTGGGATAACAGATGTCAAGAGAGTTTTGATAAGCTCAAGAATTTGTTGATAGAGGCTTCAATTTTGGTTCAACCAGTGTCAGAAAAAGAGTTCAACATATATAATGATGCCTTGTTGAATGGGTTGGGATGTGTACTCATACAGGATGGCAAAGTTGTTGCTTATATTTCATGGCAATTAAAACTTCATGAGCAAAACTACTAGACACATGATTTAGAGCTCACACCAATTGTGTTTGCTTTAAAGATATGTAGGCATTATCTTTAGAAGGAAAAGTGTTATGTCTTCATTAATCATAAGAGTATAAAGTATCTACTGACATAAAAAGAGTTAGACTTAAGGCAAAGAAAATGGATGGAATTTATAAAGGATTATGATTGCCTTATTGATTACTATCCTGGGAAAGCTAATATGGTTGCGGATGCCTTGAGCAGGAAGTTTATGTCATCTTTGAAGGCAATGCATGTCAATTTGAAACTATAAGATGACGGTGGTTTGTTAGTTGAGCTGTAAATCAAGCAAACTTTGATGCAATTAGTAAAGGATTCACAAAAAGATGATTATAGGCTTTAGAGTATCATGAGTATGATCCAAGAGGGGAAGTCTACCAAGTTTTTGATTAAGGAAGGTAGTTATTTGTATTATCATGAATGCTTTTATAGGCTAAATAGGGAAGATGTAAGACGGTAGATTCTACAAGAAGCACACAATGCACAATATGCTATACGTCTTGGCAGTACTAATATGTACCAAGATTTAAAGATAGTATATTGGTGGCCAGGCATGAAAAGAGATGTACCTAATTATGTGACTAGATATCTCACTTGTCAGCAAGTGAAGGCTAAACATCAAGTTCATTCTAGTTTGCTACATCCCATATCAATTTTTAGAATGGATGGGATCGAGTCACTATGGATTTTGTGATTGGATTACTGATTACCAGAAATAAGCATAATTTTGTTAGGGTGGTGGTCAATAGATGGACCAAGTCAGCCTACTTCATTCAATTAAGAAAGGATTATTCTCTAGAGAAGTTAGCTGAACTATATATTAATGAGATAGTTAGGCTTCACGGGGTGCCATATTCTATCATTTTAGATAGATGCCCCCATTTTACATCAAGATTTTGGAGGAAGCTCCACAATGCTTTAGGAACCAGGCTTAGTTTTAACATGGCTTTTCATCCTTAGATGGATAGATAGTTAAAGAGGCTTATTAAGGTTCTTAAGGCCATAAAGGTTAAGGGCAGTTGGGATAAGTACATCTCTTTGGTGGAGTTTACTTACAACAACAGTTACCAAGTTAGCATTGGTATGGCTTCTCATAAGGCATTGTATAAGAGATGATGCAAGACTCCTTTATGTTAGAGCGAGCTAAGTGAAAACAAGCTCATAGGACCCGATTTGGTTAAGGATGATAAAGAGAAGGTGAAGATCATTAGAGAAAGGCTAAAGGCTACTTTAGATAAAAATAAATACTATACAGATTTAAAGAGAAGAGATATCAAGTATGAAGTTGAAAATAAGGTCTTTCTCAAGGTATCTCCATGGAAAAAGGTGTTGACATTCAGTAAGAAAGAAAAGTTAAGTCTGAGGTTCATTGGACCATACGAGATCACAAAATGTATGGGTCTATTAGCCTACATACTAGCTTTACCTCTAGAGTTAAAGTAGATTCATAATGTGTTTCATGTCTCGATGTTGAGAAGATATAGATCGAAACCTTTACATGTGTTGATAGCTAAAGATGTGGAGATATGGCTAGACTTGTCATATGAGGAAGAACCTATTGATATCCTAATTAGAGAGGTTAAAGAGTTGTGTAACAGGGCAGTGCCATTGGTAAAGGTGTTATGGTGACATCATGTGATGGAAGAAGCTACATAGGAGAGTAAAGCTTAGATGAGAGAACAATATCCACATCTCTTTGGGTTAGGTATGTCGAGGATGACATCTCTTTCAAGAGGGGAAGAAATGTAATAACCCAAAAATCTCGACTCTTGTGAATAGTACTTCCCAAGATGAATAGTGCTTCCTAAAAACTCAAGTCACACTAAGTGTACCAATGGGGAGTACTAATTATGATAGAATTTTGGGTAAGGTTTGAAGCCAATCCAAAGTCATTTGGATAGTTAAAAATGCAAAAGAACATTTTATGGTAATGTCCTATGAATAGTGCCGCAAGCAAAGCTGAACGGTAAAATAATTCAAAAGTTGCTCAAAATAATCTAAAAATCTTACAACCAGATGCTCAAATATTCCGAATAGTCCATTGGCTTTGAAATCAAAATTTTCTGATATTGGGAAGTATTTTTACTTAATTTTCTAGAAAGAAAATATAGTAATTTTTCAAGTTTCCTTTATTTTTCGAGCTCGAGGTTTTAAGGGAATTTAGAAGAGGAATTTATCTAATTTTAGGGATAGAAATGAGGGAATTTTGATTTTCTAAGAGGGGATAAAAATTTTACAAATTTTGGGGAAATAATTTTTGAAAATTATAAACACCCAATTCCCTCAATTTCTCTCAATTTCTACCCCATTTCCCTCTCTTTCCCTCCCAAAGCCGACACCCATTCTTCTCTCCCTCTCCTTTTTTTCTTTCTTCTTACACTTATACCAATGGTCAAAATCTTATTTCAAAAGGTAAAGCATCCCTAAAAGAACCTGTGGACATTAAGAAACCCGATTTTGGCGGAGTAACTCAAGAGGAATCACGATTTCCCTCCTAAGGTGAATAGTGCACATTCCATAATCGGGTAATTTTCTTTTGGTTTTAATATTTTCCTAGGTTCCTTAGGTGCCCAAGAGAGGATATATAGGCTCATTTTTATTTTTAGAATTTTCTACAATTTTATATGATTTTCTAAAAATTGTAGCTATTTGAATTCATAGGTGAATACTTGAACTGAGCTTTTCGAAGTAAGGAAAAGACTTAAAAGAGCATCAAGCATCCCAAATGACCTATCTCAGTATGTGTGATCACATTAATTTGAATGAAATACGTGAAAACTTATTATGGACATTTATGGAATAAATTAGCATTTAAGGTAATAATGAGTAATTAATGCATTTTGGGCATGAATGACATTAATGGATGATGAATACATGTTAATGCATGTAATGTGCTAGCTTAGACCTTGTAATGCATGCTTGATGCATATTTATGGTGAAATCAAGAAATGAATGCATTATGTGAATTTATGCATTTTAGCATGTAGTATGTGGTTAATATGCACATGTGT
>CANXYI011961026.1:0-26405 GCA_948208565.1 Hura crepitans
CCTAGATCATAGACAAAATAATAAGCTAGCTGCATAAATAATTGAAGCTCACCTAGGGATATGGATAACATATTGGATATTGTGGTTAGCTCAAAAGCTTATTGAAACTTATCAAGAAATAAATAAAACTAGGACAAGGAAACAAAGGAGTAAAGTATAAGATGTAATTAGAAATCCAGGGATCTGTAAGAATGATTATGATTTTATGGATTAAGAGATTATTCTAAAGGAAGGAGCTTTTATGTCAGGAGCTAATTAACACTATCAGCCATAAGAGTAATAAAGTACTGTGTAAACTAGACTCCTTATAACCTAGCATCTTTAAAGGAATACCAAGTAAAGTATGGGCACAATAAGAATGCAACCAGATTTGAAGAATAATTTTTAAACCTAACTCCCTTAGGTAATGGGCATAATTAGTTAATTCACATATAGTGCAGAGTAAGTTAATATTAGTAAACAACTAAGTTCAAGTACCTCACTAAACCATGTTTCAGTAGAAAGTGTATTTTATGAATTCAAGTGACCTATGTATCTAGTATTATAAATGGGACCACATCTACATTTTGATAGTTTTGCGTAAGTAGAGTATTGATAAAAATTATACTCACACCCCACATCGCACTAATGGTGCATTAGTTGTAATACATACTTGTTATACATGACATCCTATATATATGAGTTAAAATAGATACATACTCTTGCAAGTTAGTAATAATTAAATGTGAAAGAGTAAGGCACGTGTTGAAACACATAAACTTAGAACACAATATGACATAAGGATGTGTATCTAATAGACATAAGTGGGAAGTTCTTTTAATGGTAGTTAGTAGAGGAACCTTAGTAGATATGATACAAATGTAATATTTAGGATGTGTATTCTTGAGTAATTGCATGTAAAAAGTAGTTCATATTCAATTTACAGTGCACGTTTTAAATAGTATAACAATGTTTTTGGATTAGAGCCTTTGCACACGAGTGAATTGCCATACTGAAGTGATAGCTTAAATAGTTTGCCAGTGAGAGTAATGACCATAATTTACAGAAATAGTGTTTGAGTTGCATTATTATTCATAAAACCAGCATGTAGGTTGCCTTATAATTTATAGAGTCATCATGTATGTTACAACATGATTTGCAAAAATAGCATGTAAGTTGCATTATGATTATAGAACTAATATATATATTATATTATAATTTCTCATATGATCACATATAGTAGTTTAAATCTCTCAGCTAATCCAGTCTATATAAACATTAACGATCAGTTTTAGCTACTTAAGAATAATCAATAAAGAACAATGGTTCTTTAAACATAACAACACTATCAATTACAAAGTCAATATTGAACAAAAATGCAATAAAGTAGGCAAATTGTAAACTTATAATATACTAAAGTTAAAGACACTACTACACTTAAATTTAAGCAATGTAAAGTTCATGACCTAGAGCTTGGTGTAAACTCTTTAGAATCCAGGTTAGGGTAGCTTTGACATGCTAGAGAGGGATTATTATACAGATCTACAATAGCTTATAGCTCGGCATTAGTGCCACATGAGCTATTTACAGTGATAGTGGCCGAGGCTATTAATATTTATTAGTTTATCAAATATTTATTAGCTTCTAGTGGTGGTAAGGTAATAGGAAAACCCTCCTTGTCACCATTTATTAGCTTACTATTTTATCAGCCCCGTTTACCCTACTTTAGAATTATCTTAGAAATGTGTTACCCATGGCTCTAGACAGCCCCATAAATCAATTTCTTAATGAAAATCAATAATCTTAAGTTAAAATTTACATAAATACTTTAATAGACTATCATGGGGTAAGATATAAATAACTAGCATCACTTACAAATCAGATTGAAGCAGTAAATAAACTAGTATCTAGTCAGTAATATGGACAAGTCATAAGTCAATATAAAGTATAATTATAGCCTTTCTGGCATGCATTCCACTTATATCATATTAGATTTACATGCTTCCACTTACAAGCTTAGCAAATTAAACATACTCAATTATCATATACGCATAACATGGTAAGTGATACATATGAAATAGAGTTACATATGGGATATGGTAAGATCCACATGTTAGTTTAAATTCCAGTTCACATGCATATAATAAGTTGCATCAACAACATACCTTTCTTTCTATTTTTCTAGTAGATTAACTTAGCTATTAATTGAATTATCAAAGTGTGAGGCCTAGATATACTAGGGTACTATTGAGTGTATTTTGCTCAACACATTGGTTTTCCCTTGCACAGGTTATAGAGATATGAAGATGTCAAGCAAAATATCGGTTGCACTAGAAGCACCAGAACAAGCATGAAGATCCTAATCTATTAGAATGAGTTGTACATATAATTATTTCTTTTATTTAAAGTATCTAGTGTTTAGAATGGCATGTATATATTATATTTAATCAAAAGTGTATATAAATAAGTAATGTAATTTGAGGTAGGTGTAAATAGGGTGGTTTAAATGTGTTTTAGTTCATAGATTTAATGTATCATGAAAGTCACATGAGTTGAGATAAATAAAGGTGTATAAGTTTAGTTAAGATAATTTTAGGACAGTAGGTTTACATGTGCTAAAACCAAATAAGATAAACCTTATTTGACATCTTTCTTTAAGGAAAGGTCTTTAGTTGTGTCTTTGAGTTGTCACAAGGGGTGATAGACTTATAGATGTGATGTCACAATGTTAATACAGTCGCTTGATGTTATTATAGTGGTAATACTTAGAGGATTAGTTTTAATGATTTTACTATTTGTATAAGCGTTTTTCTACAGGTAAATTTTTGGTAGGGCATTCAGACAGCTGTTATGCTATCAAAATTTAGTCTTAAGCTAGCCTTTAATAAAATAGATTTCTATAGAATGATGAAACCAATGAATGAGCTTAACTAGAACCTTTCCTTAAAACCTCCTAAAGGGATCATTAGCAACAGGTTTAAGCATAAGCTTGCTTGTAATACCTCTTTTAGATAAATAGTACTGTCTGAGGGGTAGGTGTGACAAGAAATCTCATATCTTTATAAGAACCACCTGTGACTTGATGTCCATATGTAATCCCTTCTTAAATCTCTTACACTTATTAGCCTTTGTGGAAATAGTCTCTTTGGCATACCAACTAAGCATGGCAAAGTCCTTCTCATACTATCTAATGGACTTTTGCCATTGCCTAAGGTCCATGAACTGTTATCTTCTATCATCCAGATAATATTTAGTGATATACTTCTTATGGAACTCTATCAAGAAAAAGTCCTATGTCAACTCATCCTCTAACTTATACTCTGTCAAGTCTTCCTACCATTTTAATGCTTTTTCCTAGAGTAAAGACGTAGCATAGATCACTTTCTTTTTAGTACAGTCTAACTAATGCTCTACTGTACTAGGCTTTACATGCCTTCCCCTTTGAAGTCCTTAGCCCTCATTTTCTTAACTCTCTTAAGGTAGGTCTTTTGGAGAGTTAAGGGAACCTCTGGTTACTATGCTGGTGGTGGAGCAACAGTTGTAGCCTATTTTAAGAGCTATAACATCTCTTATAGAAACACTGTAGCACTAGGGTTCTACTATATATGGATGTAACCTTATCAGACTCCTATTCCATAGACATGGAAGCCAGACTCTTAACTTTCTCATCTCGATGCAATGTGTGATCACTCATCTTATCTATAGATAAAGGAACAATTCATAAGCCTCGATATCATAAATTTTATGATGTATAAACTCAACCTAAAGCACTCATATGTTACCTAGGAATGCCTAAATTAGAGCTTTAATACCACTAAATGTGATACCCTTACTCGGTCCAGACGTCAACCGGTCATCGAACTTGACTAAAGAATATAGACATAAACATGTTATCAAACTCTTATCATGATATTCCATTTTAAAACATAATCAACACATTCATAACAAAATAATTTTCTTGTAAAAATATGGGTTTACAAAAATTTTTCAAAAACTAGTTACTTTCCATATTTAGAAATCATCATGTCGAAAATTCGACAGTTAACAGCTATACCGAGACACTGTCCCAAATATGAATAGTAACCTGTATAGTAAATAACACTTCTATAAACTTTTTCTCATCCTTCTCAACTTTTATGATCCTTTTAATCATCTAAATCCATTAGCATCACAACATCACAATCCATGCATCAATTATCTCAACATGTAATTAGCACATATAAAAAATTAACTTTAAAATAGTTATAGACCTTTAAAAATCCAAAAATCAACATTGTATCTAGTTTAAGCCCTATTTCCCAAAATGACATACATATGAGTGCAATCTAACTATACATTATAAAATTCAGTTACAAAATATACTAAAAAAATCCTTTTTTCTTAGAAACTTGATGATTTGAGGCTTCTACTCAAATTGTCACCTTGCCTATGTATCACAAAAATAGATGATACGTTAAGCAATAGCTTGGTGGTGTAATTGATATAACTTGTGTAAAAATTCCAATTAAAATTATTCATTAATATATGAAATATGAACATTCACTTTGTAACATGATATGCAAAATTAAACATATTATGCATAACTGCAATAACTTGGCATCAAACATGCATATGCTGCTTCCTAGAAATCATACATCATTAAAACATGTCATACATTAAATCTACATGTTCATTATTCATTAATATCCATTTATTAAAGCCCGTACTAAAGAAACAATTACACCATGGATAATGGAGTATTAGTGGGCCACCTAGGCCAGTGGAACCACAAAGGCCCTACATGCATTAGACCTGAAGGTCAGAAAATTATAGACTCGTAGGTCATCACGCATTAGACCCAAAGGTCAAAACATAAATCAAATCATTAATATGGATTAGACATAAAAGTTAGAATATAAAAATTAACCCAAAGGCTACGGAGGTGCCAAAGTACCCTGTCAGCTGTTATAAATCCTAGTTGACCAGTCAACCTATCCGACTAGGCTATTTACTTGCATGGGCTATTAACCATTTACTTTTAGTTTTATTGTATATTACTTTTAATTACATTGGTTTAGCCAACTAATGACTAAATCAGGAAAAAGTGTGATTATAACCTTATTACATTATTATGACATGCAACACCACTTTACAATGCCATATATCAAATCTTTACATGCATATGCTAATGAACACATTATACCCATACTAGTTCATTATAAATGCATTTTGCATTCTTATGATGTCATAATTGCCATAACATAACCACATGGCTTATAAGCTCATGCATAAAACCACTACATTCATAAATACATCTTTTATATGCTACTAATGCTTTTATCTCAATACATACATGTCGTATATATCATGAACATGCTATAGGCATACTAATAAAGCAATATGCCACATAAAACTCATATCTCATCATAAATTCACAATATCATGCATTTAAGTGATAAAAGATTGCATTTTTGCATTATGACTCTTTTATGCCATAAATACACATAATATGTCTTAAACACATTTTCGCTAATTATAATATCACACGGCCAACCCATTAAACATGATTCACCACATTATTTATTTCTATCCATACAAACAGACTTAGTCACTAACATACATAGCATGCATCATATCACCATTCACATGTTAAGCCCATTCGACTACTCTATCATAATGAGTTTACTCTCACTTTCTCATTTTATCACTCAAGTCAACCCATTCCTCACGGGCAATAACATACCACTAATCATGGACATTTATCCCATACTTATCATAAAGTATAGACATACATACATAAATCATAAACCATATTATCATCCATGCATATAACATACATATCATTAAATCACATGTTCCAATCTCACATATATAAAACCAATTAGCTAATTTGCATTCATAATTCATCATTCACATACATTTCATGCCATTTCACATTATGCACATACACATAGGCCATTTGACCATTATGTCTCTTAACCTCCCTAATGCCATTTATTTTATCACATCTCATCTCATATGTCCACATTGTCAATTTCATTCATTCATGGTCATACATTATACATGACATACATTTGTGATACATACATGTATATGGAGACCAACATTCATACACATATAATCACATGGCCATTTCAAACATAATGCCATCTAAGGTCCCATGCATCTATCTCATGTATTTATCATATTATATTATGTCCACATAGACATTTAACATCATACATATGCACACGTCACATTTTTCATACATTTTGCATACTCACATACACATACATGCATGATCATCATTCCTATATTATCAACACACACATCTCTATCATCCATCTAACATCATAATTAAATTTTAACATACATTAATTTCATCATACATCATACTTAAATGCTAATCATGGCCTTAATTATGCATTAAATACACAAACGACACTTATGGCATATTATGGAATTTCTAAGGCATACTTAAGATTTCATAATTTATGTCGATTACATATACCACAAGAGTCAAAATGCACTCCTGAGGACTGTTTACACCTTACCCTTACCTTTGTCTCGATTTTTGTCAATTTCCTTAACTACCTATTTCAGATTCAATATATTGAAATTTGTAATAAATTATACAAACACTAAAAATGAAAAATGACCACATATGTAGACTATTAGACTGAGGAACCTTGGAAAAATATCAAAATTCAAAAAATCTTACCTAAAAAATTTTAGGTTACTATTCATCGAAGCATAAAATTAAGCTAAACTCTTGATATTTTACATAAATCGAGGTGGAATCAACTTCTAGGGGTCATGGAGGCTCAAACCTGGGGCTCAAATAAAAGAAAATATGGCAATTTTGGTGGAGGAAGATGAAAATGGCTTCTTTTTTCCTCCCTTAGCGTCAGCTACAACTCAAAAATGTAGAAGAGATGACATTATTCATCCTTTTAACCCATTTTTTTTACCTCTTTTATACCTTTTTTATTTTTTTTTTACTTTATTTCTAACATCTAAGAAACCCATAATAGTCCATAATTCAAGCCTCTAAAAATACATGTTTGAAAAACATGAAAAATTGATTAAAAACATAGTTTTTATTATTACCCGATTTGAGTAAAAATACTTCCTTATCTCAAAGAATTCCAATTCTAACACCAACAAGCTAATTAGAATTTTTGTGTATTAGGTTGTACAAATCCCAAGATTTTCTGAGCAATTTTTTTGAATATTTTATGGTTAAGTTAAAACTAGTTCACTATTCATGTTGCACTGCCTTAAAACTTAACTATCATTTTTTACCACCTATACAACTTCATTATGACTTCAAATTTCACCTAAAATTATTTTATAATTAATTCTTTCATTCACTAAAATTAGTGTCCTTAGCCTCGAGAAAATACTATTCATGTCCTGGCAAGTACTATTCATAACATTAGGATTTTTTAGGCGTTACACCATTTATGGGTCTTAAACTTCACCAAGTTCAACTTTACTCCCACTATCTTTCATGAGAAACTCTTTCTCTAGAATTACCACTTGCTTTGAAACAAACATCTTTTGTTCCAAAGGATCACAAAAGTAGCATCCAAAGTTTCCTTCAAATACCCTATAAATAAGCACTTGTCAAACTTTGCCTCAAGCTTGTCTGACATTATTCTCTTCACATAATCAGGGTATGCCTATACCTTGATATGTAAAAATATAGTTTTCTTGTTATATCACATCTCATATGGTGTAACATCAATTGACTTTGTTGGAACTCTATTCAAAATATAAACAGTAGTTTCTAGTGCATATGTAACATCCAAATTAGATTAGGTGCATTTAAGTTACTTGCCTGATTAAATTAAGTGCAAAGAGAAGAAGTTTAGTTAATTAAAGAGGGATTAATTAATTTAACTAAAGATATAATAACTAATATATGGTTGGGATTTTTATTAAAATGTGAATAGGAGATTTACATATATGAGAAAGAAGAAAGAAAGGATTTAATTACAAATAAATTAAGGAAAGAGGTCTAAAAAGGATTTAGGTAATTAAATTGTGTTAAGAAAGTAAAAAAATTTAAAGTCCTCTTAGGTTCGTGTTGTAATAGTAGATGAATAGAAGAAGGAAAATATAGGTCAAGGGATAATAGCAGTGGAGAATCTCTCTTTCCTACCATGAATTTTCAAAACTTTTGGGATTTATGAGTGGATGGACAAAAGAGAGGAATGGGAACTTTGTATCAGTAGAGAAAAGAAGGAATGATGTGAGAAATAGCTACTTAAAGTGCCGACAGAGGGAAAGAGTTTGGGTTTTATGGGAAATAGGTAAGAATTCTTTATTTAACTCTAGGTTTTCTTGCTTTCATATTGTCTGGCATAAATTTTGATTAATGCATGTTAGAATTGGGATTAGCTAAGAGGAATTGCATCGAACTTTAAGAGCTGTGAGGCTCAATTATGTTTTGTTGCGATTAATTTGGTTTTGGTATATTATCATAGAATTGTTACTTTATTTTAAATGCATGCATGTTCATGAATTTCTATTTTATCAGTTTAGTTCAATTGGGAGTAAAGTCATTGCAATGTTGTGTAAATTATGAGAAGCATCATGCATAATAAGAATTACAGTAAAGAAATTACAGAGCTGTTGTTAAGAGCATAACAATTTTAGGTTTGAACATCTATAATTTTTCTTATGTCTATTAAAGCTTTAAGTACTTGTGATGAGAATTGAAAAGGAAAATAGATGATTTAAGTAATTAAAAGTCAGGAGTATTAGAACTAAAGGAAGAAACAGAAAAAGTAGGGATGAATTTTGAAGAGGCAAGCACAACTGCTGTTGTTGCCAAGAAAAATCATGTATATTTTTATAGTTTTACTTCTATTTGAATTAGTAGTATAAAAACTTCTATATGTTTTCCCACTTATTATATGTGAGATGTTGGTAGAAGTTTCTGGAGAATTAAGGTAGAGTAATAGAAGGAGTAGCAATGTCAAAGTGTTACTACAGAAATATATTCTCCGCAGAGAACTGAGTTTGCTGTGGTAACATTTTGGAGCTATGTACAAGCTGTTAAAAAATTTTAGTTAGCTAAAAGTGTTATTCTTCATATGTTAAAGGTAAGGAAAGGATTTTATGATTCTAAATTTGAGATTGTTGTTGTAGTTGTTATGAGTGCAATTGATGTTTTGAGTAATATAAGATATCATGCATTTGCTACTATATAGGTGTGAGCCAAATTCTTGAATATTTGTCGAGATATTTTGCTTGTAATAAGGGTATAAATGTGTATGATATGGAATTTATATGTGAAGGGGATTATATGATATTAAAGGAATTGACACCAAGTTGCCACATTGACTACATATGCATATATGTGTACATGTACATGAAGTAATAAAAATGTTTCTTTTATTTTATAATGTTCAAAAGGAGAGTAAGATATGAACAAGACTAAGGACAAAGAGAAGGAAAAGATGAAGGCTATATTTGCAAGAAAGAGTGATCATAAAAAGGAAAAAAAAAGGGGAGTTTTGAGAACCCAAGGTAGAAGTTAGGCAATTCAAGGATAGAGGGACAAAAAGAGTATAGAAGAAGATAGTAGGAAGAAATAAGCTAAGTAGAGGTAAGTATTCTAACCTTTCCTATTTTTGATAAATTAAACATCATTAAATTGAACAATTTTCACTTAAGACTAATAATTTAACTAGAGTCATACATAAGAGTTAGTTTCTTACATATACTTGAGTAAATGATGCGTCGATAATTATGCATGCTTAACAACCATAACAATATATATGTGAATATATAACCTTCAATCCTTAATTTATATGATGGAATGGCAATGTTAGGAGACAATTTAGCTATACTTGATACCAATAATATAAACACATGTAACCAAGGTAATTCTTATAAATGATAGCTCCTCTGAATATGCTATAAAAAGTCAATTGGTTATGCATCGAATAAGAACCATGTGTACACATCATGATAAATTAGTTAATTACATATGAATTGTTAATTAAGAGGCATGTATTGTAATATATATATGACCATAACTTATATAAACACATCAAATAGAGTTAATTGACATCATAATGATTATGTAAGCAATAACAACAAATAACTTAGCTAGTTCGAAGGAATACTATGCAAACACATACACTTCATGAAGTAAAGGCGACTTAATACATGCTATATATTAATTATTCATAGTTAAATTGATAGAATAGACTTTAAGAAGCTTAAATTTAGAACAATTTAATATAACAAGGGTAATATCATTATAGAACTTGGGATAGGATAGACTTATCATACTAGGGTAGGGATTGCAATACTGCAAGGAATTAGATATGCCTTTTATTAGTTATCAACTTGGTATCATATATGCCTCTTTATTAAGTAATAGTTTGGCATAAATATGCCTTTTATCAATTACTTGGTTGAGGCCATAGCTCTATTAGATTTGGTGATAGCTTTAGCCACACCATATATTAGCTTTTCCCATTTATCCTTCCTTTGTAGGAGTTTTATCTATATATTACCTATGGCTCTCTTTCAACATGATTAGAAATGAATTAATATAGTAACATACATGCATGCATAATTGTTCATTATGACAAATACATGTATTCATTACTAAGTATTATGGCATTTAAAAATAAAACTATGGTTTAAAGCAACCATGCTTATATGCTATTAATTAGATGAACTCAAACACAACAATATATGCTTTGACATACGCATGAATCAAATTTCAATAGTATGAAGTAGTTAGCAAGTAAATTACATAGCCTATACAGTTTATTTATATCATAAAAGATTAATAGTTGAAGTAAAGTGATTGCTAATAGATATAATTTAACTTGTACTATAGAACAAGTGCGTAGGAACTTTAGTGGAATTATAAACTTCATCCTCATATATTTAAGCATGTGATTAGGTTATCTTAAGTATTAGAAGAAAGATTACCCATGCTGTAATAATTAGCTAAGATACATTAAATACTGTAGTTATGGAAGAAGGCCACCACATGCAGTGTTCTTATGTGTTATAGTTAAGTCATCGGTAAGATAGAAAGTGTAGGATAAAGTCTTAATTTATCTATATATCTTGTTATGTGCAAATGACATATTATTGCAAATAGCATAATAGTTATCAAAATATGAGCATGTGAGCATCGACAAATGTTTAGATATTGAAAGGATTTATAAATAATAATTTAGCAAGCATGCTCTTACCTTGTAGGATTAGTAAACAAATGTGGATGCCACGTCAAATAATATTTTTTTATGATAAGGATTTCTTATGAGTGTGTACATTAGAAACATGAATTACAAATTAAGTTTTCTTTTTAATATGAACCTGTATAATACTTTTATTGAACAAGGTTTATAAGTTAATGATAATAAGAACTATCCTAGTAATGAGTCAATTTGAATGCTTTTCTATAAGTATAGTAGTATTTATATTATCAAGTGAAATGAATGTGCCTTATGTAACACCCTCTGCCCATTCCTGAAGGACACATACAAGGAGCGATACTTCCCATAGGTCACCCATCCTTAAATTACCCCAAGCTTCATTTGTTTAACATTTATACTCAATTACACATTTTTATCCTATTTTGAGTGACTAATCGTCATTTTTGTATAACTTTCTAATGCTTCCTATTTTAGTCTGATAAAACACCAGTTTATGTTTGTTATCCATTTTGCAAAAATTTAGGTACCATAAATGCTATCCTAGTGAAAAACCAAAAATTTGTCTTGCACAAAAAGCACTTCTATAACATTATAGTCTCAATCCTCAACTCCTGGACCCTTTTGGTCCCCCAAACAATCATTAACATGATCACATAGATACATACTATTCATTGTATAAGCATTCATAATGTACATTTACTAACTATCTCTAACCCCCAATATACATGAGTGCACTTCTAAAACATAACTAAAGGAGTACAAAAATATACCAAAAAGAGACTCAGCAACAACTACACTACACTAATGAAGCTGGATAGTTACTCTATCTATAACCTGTGCAACAGAACATTGACACGTTGAGTATACACTCAATGATAGAGTTGACACAATAAATACATGTCATGAATGCAAACACACGTATGAAGACATATGTATAAATACATAGGCCTTACAATCATTTCCATATAGGTTTATCAAGCCAAGTACCATTTATGTACTATGCCTTATAGTGCCTTGTTATACAAGTAACTAATTCATATACCATTTGATCAACTCAGCCATTTTATTCTATACATTACTTCAATTACCATTATTAATAGTCAAATAATATTATCTTTATTAAGTTTAATGTTGTTCAAGCCTATAACAAATAGACTACACTTTAAGATACTGGATAGTGGGATCTATCCTGCATAGTGGCCCATGTTTTAGGCCTCAGTAGCTACACCTACCTAGTTTGATACTAGGGATCAATCCATAGACCTCCCAATACAAGACTGGCAGATAGCAGGGATCAATTCGTAGACCTCCCAATATTTATAAATGGGATAGCAAGCATCAGCCTTGTGGGACCTTCCAATGCCCCAAGTCAACATCTCCAGTACAATATGGGTGGATAGTAGGGATCAGCCCCGTGGGAGCTCCCAATATCCATATACAACCAATGGGTAGTAGGGATCAACCTAGGTGGACCTCCCAATACTTAGGTGTGCAGGGTTTAACCTTAGAACCTAGGCGGTTGCACTTACCATCACCTTAACCAATAGTGACCCCAGAAGGACCAATTGCCTAGCAATTGCCAATTCCCTAGTTGACCGGTTAACCCATCCAGTGGGTGTTTAACTGATGGGCCAATACACTATTCATTATTCACTTATATAGTTAATAGTCACCTTTCACCTTATTTCATGTCATTTACTACACCTATATTCATTTTACATACAATTATGCACATTTTTTCATTTTAGGTCGTTTACTATTCATTTGCTCATTTTCCAACATTGTGCTTTTTATAGAATTAAGCATACCAATCCAAATTTCATCATTTTTGCATCCATTTCATCTCACAATCACCATTGATCTATTTATCATTTTCATGCCAACAATTGTGCATATATGATCACTATTTTACTTATCATAGGTTATGTCAACGTTGCACATCCCTTTAGGTCACTATTGTTTAAGCTACCATTCCATACATCTTATTATGATTGTTCACATTCCTAGCATAAGTTATACACCTCATTTACATGTCAATGCCATGCCTAACATGTCATATACATAAATACACATACCATGCCATTTGAGCACACCATTTAGCCACACCTAGCACACACACCTACACTTGGTCTTTTTCACAATCATGCATACAATGTTATTTTCATGCCATTAACACAATGACACCATTCATTTTCATTAATTCCATGCCTAACCCTAAGCTACACCATTTCCATACACATAAACACATGTAAAATCATGCAAAGCTATATGGCATGCATCTATTGAGTCAACTCCACATACCTAGGGTGTGAAAACACCCTTTTCTCCACCACTTAAAGGCCTTTGATGGTGTTATCCTTCAACACCTTCTCTTTGCCCTAAACATAAAGGATTTTATCTTAGAAAAATATTCAAAAATCCTATACAGCTCCAAATTAAAATCTAAAGCCATGGAATTTCTTAGAATAACCTAAGCTATCTAAAACAAAAATAAAAATTGAGATTAGATCACTTACACCCAAAATTGGCATTATTCACCAAGTATCAAAATCTCACTTTCTAGCCTTCTTTTCTGATTTTTGTTAGTTAGATTAGCTTCAAGGGATTGTGAAGGTTAATAACCATATGTGGAGTGTAAGATTTGGCAGTGGGAGGAGAAAGAAAATGAAGAAGAAGGGAGGAGAGAGAGAGTGGTAATGGAGTCGGGTTTTTGGGGAAAAATGGGTGGAAGATGATAGCTTTACACATGTGACACTCTCACATGTGTGGACCCTTTTATATGGGTAGGTGGATGGCCTAGATCGTGACATATGGCGATCTAACAGTTTGTATTCTTTTGATTTTCATTTAAACTTTAGAAATTTATAGAAATTTCTCTAGACCTCTAACAATGCTCATTTTAGTTTTAAAAATCCTTGATTAGTGCCATTACGACCCTCGTAAAATTTTAAGTCAAAATTCCATCGACAACTTTAGGTTACTATTCACCCACTAAAAGAAAATATTCCAAATAAATATCAGATAACCTTAGGAAATTAAAATTCCTTCACCACCATGTAGATTGGAATTTTTAAGATTTAGGGTATGGTATTTTTGGGTCTATTCGGGCATATCCTAGGGCTGTCTCGACACAACCTTATTTTATGTCACTATTCACTAGTTCTTAACTCCAAATGATTTATTAGTTTTTCTAAATTTTTAAATTATTTCATTTTGTCCATTTTCTGGCATGTCAAATTTTATGACCAATACGCCTCTTGTTAGCCTTACTAAGGTGCCCTGACTCATATGGAACATTATTCATGCCACGGAGGTATTGTTCATGGAACTTAGACTTACGGGCGTTATAATGCTTCCTCTCTTAAGAAATTTCATCCTCGAAATTACCTGTTGTGAATAGATATAGGTACTGTGCCTTCATCTGCTCTTCACTTTCCCACGTGGTTTTGTTGTGTCATGGTGTCTCCATAGCACCTTCACTAAAGGGATTGACTTGTTCCTTAGCTAACTCACTTCCCTAGCTAGAATCTGCATTAGTTCTTCTTCATACATTAAGTTCGGCTATGCTTGTATATCCTTTGCAGCTATCACATATGAAGGATCCAATCTATATTGCCTCAAAATCGATACATGAAATACGTCATGGATCTATTGTAGCCTAGAAGGTAATTCTAATTTGTATGCCAAGGGTCCCACATGTTTTATGATCTCATAGGGACCAATGAATCTGGGACTGAGTTTCCCCTTTTTACCAAGTCTAAGCATTTTCTTCCATGGCGACAACTTCAAGAACACTCGTTCACTGACTTCATATTCAATGTCTCTCCTCTTCAAATCTACATATGACTTCTGTTCATCTGAGGTAGCCTTCAATCTATCTCTTATAATCTTAACATTTTTTTTTGCATCTCTTATCAAGTCGGATCCCATAATCTTACCTTTCCCTACTTCACTCCAACAAAGGGTAGTTCTGCACCTTCTACCATATAGTGTCTTATAAAGTGCCATTCCTAAACTGGCATGGTGTCTATTTTTGAAGGCAAATTCAGCCAATGATAGGTATTAATCCTAGTTGGCTTTGAACTCTATTGCATAGCTATACAACATATCTTCTAACACTTGTATCACTTATTCTAACTGTTTATCCGTCTGAGGATGAAATGTTGTACTATATGTTAATTGAGTACCCAATGCTTCCTGTAGCTTTTTCCAAAATCTAGAAGTAAACCTCGGGTCTTGATTTGACATGATGGCTACTGGTACTCTGTGTAACCATACAATCTCATCAATGTAAAGTCAAGCCAGCTTTTCTAAGAATAATCCATCCTTATCGAGATAAAGTGAGCTGTCTTGGTCAATCTATCCACTATCACCCATATCGCGTCACATCTGCTTATGGTCAGTGTCAACCCCATTACAAAATCCATGGTCATCTTTTCCCATTTCCATTCTAGGATTGTTATCAGGGGTAACAATCCAGAAGGAACCTAGTGTTCAGCTTTCACCTATTATCAAGTCAAACATCGAGCCATATATTAAGCTACTTCTCGCTTCATTCCTGGCCACCAATAGAGAGATTTCAAGTTAAGATACATTTTTATGCTTTCTAGTGCATGGAATATAGAGCTTCATGAGCCTTTTTTAAAATCTGCATTCTAATTCTATCCAATTTTGGTACACACAGCTTATTCTGATAGTATAAGCTTTCATCATCACCCAATTCAAACCTTGTCATCTTCCCCTTTTTTACCTTACTTATGGTATGCCCCATCTGTTCATCTCGCAACTAAGCCTCCTTTATATGCTACTTAAGGTCAAGTTTAATCTGTATTTCGGCCAAAATTGCATCTTCTACTATGTACTCCACTCTGGCATGCATAAGCTTTAGGGTAGCAATGAGTTTCCTGCTTAAAACATCCATAATAATGTTTGCCTTTCTTGTATGGTAGTTTATTAAATAGTCATAATCCTTGATTAACTCCATCCCTCATCACTGTCTAAGGTTTAACTCCTTTTGTGTGGGCAGGTGTTTCAAACTTTTATGGTCAGTGTAAATGTAACACCTTTCTCTATACAAGTAATGTCTCCACACCTTCAATGCAAATATAATGGCAGCCAATTTTAGATCATGTGTGGGATAATTCTCCTTATGAGGCTTTAACTACCTAAAAGCATATGTAATCACTTTGCCTTCTTGCATCAAAATAGAACCAAGTCTATTATATGAGGGATCACTATATATCACAAATTCTTTTCCTTGCTCAGGTTGATTAAGAATAGGAGCCTTTGTTAACATTCTTTTCAATTTGTTAAAATTGGCTTGACACTTATCATCCCATTCGAACTTCACATCTTTTCTTATCAGTCATGTCAATGGAGCCACAATCATCGAGAAACCCTTCACAAACCTCCGATAATATCCTACTAACCTTAGGAAACTTCAAATCTCTATTAGATTCTTAGGAGGATTCTATTCCAATACAACTTTAACCATACTCAAGTCTACTCTAATACCCTTGACTGAGGCAATGTGACCTAGAAAAGCTACTTCTTCTAACCAAATCTCACATTGACTCAACTTAGCATACAACTACCTCTCTCTTAAGGTCTGCAACACAATTCTGAGGTGCTGTTCATGTTCCTTCTGAGTTTTGGAATACACCAAAATGTTATCTATGAATACCATAACAAACTGATCCAAATAGGGCTTGAAGATTTGGTTCATTAGGTCCATAAAGGCTGTTGGGGCATTAGTGAGCCCAAATGGCATCACTAAAAACTCATAATGCCCGTATCGAGTCTTAAAAGTAGTCTTAGGGATGTCACTCTCCTTAATCCACAATTGGTTATATCCTGACCTCAAATCTATCTTGGAAAAGATAATGGCAGCTTGCAACTGATCAAAGAGGTCATCAATTCTAGATAACAGATATTTGTTCTTGACTGTTATTTTATTCAATTGCCTATAATTGATACACAACTGGAGCGATCCATCTTTCCTTTTCACAAATAGTACGGGTGCTCCCCAGGGCGAAACATTAGGCATAATGAAGCCTTTATCCAATAGTTCCTGCAACTGCACCTTTAACTCCTTCAATTCTACTAGTGTTATCCTATATGGTTAATGGATACTAGGTGGGTACCAAGATATATCTCAATCTCAAAATCCAACTCTTGATATGGAGGTAACCCTAGTAGCTCATTGGGGAACACATTAGGAAATTCAGACACCACTGCTATCTGATCAAGGTTAGGGGTTATGGTACTAGTATCCACCATAGAAGCTAAGAATGCTTCATATCCCTTCCGAATGAGTCACTTGTCTATAATGGCTGAGATTATATTAGATAAGGAATTTCTTTTACTCATAACTATCACCTCTTATCCATCTGTTGTCTGTGGACTTAACCTTTTTCTCTCACAATCAATCACTGCTTTATTTCTAATAGCTAATCCATACTCAGTATGATATCAAACTCATTAAAGGGAAGTTCTATTAAATTGGTTGGAAAATTTTAATCTTGGATTATCAAGGAACAATGTCTATAAATTGTATTCACCGTCACACTCTGCCCAATCAGGTTACTTACTTAGATGTCTAAATTTATAGACTCTAGCTCTAATCCCCTATCTCGTGCTTATGTGGGCAATTATAGGAATGTGTGGAACTAGGATCAATTAATGCTAACATAGGCACATCAAATAAAAAGAAGGTACCAGCAATGACGTCTGGTGCTTCAGCTTCCGCCCGGGCATGGATAGCATACTACTGTGCTGGAGGTCTAGCCTCTGATCTCATCCTCTAGCTGGTGCTCAGCTGCTCCTATCTTTGTTGCCTTAGTCCTTTACTAGGTGCTGCTACAGCTGATGCCTAGGTTTATGCAGCCTCAGATTGTCTCTAAGAACACTATCATTGGAAATGATCTCTGGCTCCATATACAAAGCATTCTCCTCTCCTATACTGCCAGCATTGCCCCTAGTGTCTCCTGTTGCAACTCCCATATGCTGGAGGTACACTTCTAGTTATAGACACTGAAGCACTCAAGGCCTACTGTGACAGTGGGGGCCTAGGAGGAAAAGCCTGACTAGACCTCTAAGGTGGAGCCTGCCTCTAGGACTGCTGTCTCAACTATCTCTGAGACTGCAAATGAGGGTGGAACTCCTTCTGTCCCTTACTACCTCCTAGAGCTGAACTTGTCTGACTAGCAACAAATGGTCTCTTCATCTAAAATAGCTCCCTCTTCTTTTATATCATGTCCTTCATATCATATGCTGCAGCTACCAATTCTGAGAAATCTTTGATCTTCTTAGTGGCAATTTCCATCCTTAGCTCAATATTGAGGCTCTTTTCAAACCTCTTACACTTCTCCTCATTAGTGGGTATGAACTCTTCTGCATACCTACTCAAGCAGGCGAAATTCTTCTCATATTCTGACACTGATCTTCACCCTTATTTTAGGTCCAGGAATTCTTATCTCCTTTTATCCTTATAGGACTTTGGAATATAACTCTTGTCGAACTCCTTTAGGAAGTACTCCCAAGTGATCTCTGCTACTGCTTTCCTCGTCTTGTTGTGTCCCACTAGTGGAAAGCTTCCTCTTGAAGAAGAGAAGTAGAACATTTCAAACATTCTTCTTTTGTGCATTCCAACTGCTCTAATATTCTCATAGTCCGTTCTAGCCAATACTCCGCCCTTGCGACATCATCCTCCCTTATACCTAAGAAATCTAATACTCCTATCTTTTTCACCCTTTCTAAGTAAGTTTACTACAATGTTGGGGGAGTTAGAGGAGGTGGTATAGGAGCTAAAGCTGGTGGTAGTGGTGGAGCAGTAGTATGCCTCAATAGCTCTATAATTTGCTGCAGTAATGCTGGAGAAGCATGAGCCTGAGGTTGTGGCTGGTGAGTAGCATCACTCGTCTTTAGTGTGGTTGCACTCACCTCTGGGCCATGGATGGTGGTGGGAGCATGACAAGCCACCTCTTCGCCCCTTTCTGGTAGGGTCCATTCACTCATCACGTATTACTGTACAGAAAAACTTATTAGCTTCATGCAATGTAGCTTTAACCTAAATACAGAGTCCTAGACCCTTGCACTTATGTATAGTATGCCTAGGAACGCTTAAACCCACTCTTATACCACTAAGTGTAACACCCCCTGCCCATTCTTAAAAGACACAAACAAGGTGTGCTACTTCCTGTAGGTTACCCATCCTTAAATTACCCCAAGATTCATTTGTTTAACACTTATGCTCAATTACATATTTCTATCCTATCTTGAGTGACTAATGGTCATTTCTGTATAACTTTCTAATACTGCCTATTTTAGTATGATAAAACACCAGTTTATTTCTATTATCCATTCTACATAAATTTGAGCAGCATAATGGCTACTCAGATGAAAAACCAACAATTTTTCTTACACAAAAAGCACTTCTATAACATTATCATCTCAATCTTCCACTCTTGGTGTAATGCACGACAATCAAGGTATTATGAATAGTACCTTTAAGGCTCAAGTGATGTTCCCCGTGGTGCGGGTCATCATTTTGAGTTCGATTACTAGTGTATTAGTTATAATACTTTAACGGGCCTGAAAATAGGAAAAATGAATGAATTAAAAAATTTAGCAGAACCAACATATCATTTTAGGTCAAGAACTAATGGATGAGGAGATAAAATAAGGTCGGGCCGGGACAGCCTCAGGATGTGCCTGGATGGTCTTAATAATACCACACCCTAAACCTCAAAAAGTCCACTGAGTATGATGGAGGAGGAATTATAATTTTCTGAGGTCAATAGATATTTTTTTGAATATTTTATTTTGACGGGTGAATAGTGCCAAAAAGTCAACTATTGAATTTTGACTTGAAATTTTACGTGGGGCCTAGTTACACTAATCAAGGATTTTTAAAACTAAAATGAGAATTTTTGGAGGCCCAGAGAATTTTTTTGTGAATTTTTGAAGCAAAAAGTGCCATAAAATGAATTTTACATGTGGGCCAATCCCATGCATCCACCCCATCCAACATAAAGGGGTTACACATGTGCCTAAGTCTCCTTTAACCTCAAGAACCACCAAAAGCCGATGCCACCTCCATAGAAGCACCACTAAATTTTCTTTATTTCTCTCTCCTCCAAGCTTTATGAAAAATATAGGAAATTAAACATCCATCCTCCATGGATAGCAATTCCACCAAGAATTTGAAGAAAAGAGTTCAAAATTAGGAGATTCACCACTTGGGTGAATAGTGACCAAAGTCAGTGTAAGTGGTCAAATCCCATTTTTTATTTTTTTAGTATAGGTAGATTAAGTTATTCTAAGCATTCCTATAGTTTTAGATTTTAAATTGGAGCTTTAGATTTTTTTTTTTGGAATTTTTCTTATGTTTAGGGATTGAACCAATAAGCGAGAGAGACCAAGGGAACAAGGCTAGAAGTGGTGGAGAAAAGGGTGTAATCACACCCTAGGTATGTGGAATAAGCTAAATTTAATGTGCCTTTTGTGTATGTTGAGTTTTGTGTGTAAAATATTATATGGAATTGTGTAAATTTGGATATATGTATGATAAATTAGTATAATGAGGTTATAGTTGTGTTTTTGTGGCATGAAATTAATAAGAATTTTATGTTGATTTAGGGTGGAAAGCATGTGTAAGTGTATGGGGGTATTGTGGCCAAATGGTGTGTAACATTGTGCATGGCATGTGTGATCATGTGGTTGATACATTAAGTGTGAAAATGGTATGCAAATGAAGTGTAGAAATTACAAGTAAAAAGGGATAAAAAAATGACACTTTATATGGCATGAAATTGTAACTTAATTAAATGGAAAAATATGATTAAAAGCATGGGGTGATAAGGTACCCTATATTGGGATGTTGGCATAAGTATAATTGTATGAAGAAATAATGAAAATGAGAGTTGAATAGCACAATTGATGAAAGGCATAAAATTCTAAAATGACCAAATGAATAGTGTCAGTTGTGTAAACTGACCAAATGAATAAAACTTTACGATTGTGGGTAAAGTTATGGTGACTTGTGTGATTTTTGTCCTAAAATGTAACTTACTGGTAAAAATAGATTTGAGGATGTAAAATATTAATAATTATAGTCCAAAATAGTTATTAGCCCATCAGTTAAACATCCACTGAATGGGTTGACCAATCAATTAGGGAGTAGCAGCTGCTAGGCATTAGTCCTTTTAGGGCCCACTACTGTGTGTTGATTGTGGTGGGTGCAGCCGCCAAGGTTCTGAGATGAACCCTGCACTATTGGCTATTGAGAGGTCCACCTGGGCTGGTCTCTACTACCTATTTATCTAATTGTGGATATTGGGAGTGGTCTATGGATGGGTCCGTACTATCCACCCTTGGTGATACTGATGTGATTTGTAGATATTGGGAGTGGTCTACGGACAGGTCCTTGCTATCTGCTAGTCTGATATTAGGAGTGGTCTATGGATGGGTCCCTGCTATTGAGCGAGGTAGGTGCAATTACCTAGGTCCTAAAAGTGGGCCACTGCACAGGATAGTCCCACTATCCAGTGTCTTAAAGAGTTATCTATTTGTCATGGGCCTTTAATAATAATGACACTGTCTGATAAGCTATTTGGATAACATAACTTAAATATACACTGGACTTAGAAGAGTTAGGATGAACATGAATATACAGTGAACATTGCATGTTGCTTGTATGCTTGGTAGACATATTTTATTGGCTTATTCCACCACTGAGTTTCATACTTAGCGTGTTGGTGTTTTGATGCACAGGCTATACATGGAGCAACGGTTAGCACTTGATGTCACTAGTGTAGCTGCCATAGAGTCCTTTCGTGCTTTTTGTCTTTCCTTTTGAGTTTTGTATAGATGAACTTATGTATATAGATGAACTATGGGCTATAGTTATCTATAAAGACGAACTGATAAACTGAAATGCATGTACAATTTTGTATGTTAATAAAAATCTGCTTATGCATGCTTGTGTGCTAATGGGTCTATAACCCTGTGATTCTGGTAAATGTGGATATTGCTGAAGTTTTGTTGTGATTTAGAGGACCAGAGGGTCTAAAGGGGGGTTGTGGTTGTAAAATGAGATTAGAAGTGTTTTTCTTTGCAAGTTTATTTAGGGTTAGTTGCTAGGGCAGCCATTATACTGCCTGATTTTCTATAATTGTCTGATAGGATAGATTTAGAGTTTTAATGGACTAAAATAAGACGTAATAAGAGGATAATTAATCAGAAATGCAATAAGGGCATGTTTGGTCAAATTTGGTCAAACTTGCGTAGAAGTTAAATGAAATACCCCTAGGGAAATCCAAGGATGGGTGACCTCAGCGGGAAGTGGTATGCTTTGCTTGTTTCAGGTAGAAATAGGTAGAGGGTGTTACACCTGAACCCCTCTGGTCCCCCAAACAGTCATCAACGCAATCACATAACAAATTATAGGGTCTTAGACTTGTAGTTATACAAAAACTAAGCAGGCATATATATATATATATATAAGTCAAAAGCTTAGGTTCGCACAGATACATACTGTTCATTATATAAGCATTTATAATATACATTTGCTAATTATCTCTAACCCCCAATATACATGAGTGCACTTCTAAAACATAACTAAATGAGTACAAAAATATACCAAAAAAAGACTCAGCAACAGCTACACTGCACTTGTGAAGTTGGATAACTACTTTGTCTATGACCTGTGCATTGGAACACTGACACATTGAGTATACACTTAGTGGTGGAGTTGACACAATAAATACATGTCATAAATGCAAACACACATATCAAGACATATGTATAAATACACAGGCCTTACAATCATTTCCATGCAGGTTTATCAAGCCAGGTACCACTTATGTACTATGCCTTATAGTGCCTTGTTATGCAAGTAACTAATTCATATACCATTTGATAAGCTCAGTCATTTAATTCTATGTATTACTTCAATTGCCATTATTAATAGTCAAATAATATTATGTTTATTAAGTTTAATATTGTTCAGGCCCGTAACAGACTGATTACACTTTAAGACACCAGATAGTGAAATCTATCCTGTACAGTGGCCTACATTTTGGGCTTTGGTAGCTACACCTACTAGTTCAATAGTAGGGATCAATCAGTAGACCTCCCAATACTGGACTGGCAAATAATAGGGATTAGTCCATAGACCTCCTAATAACTACAAGTGGGATAGCAAGGATCAGCCCCGTGGGACCTCCTAATACCCCAAGTCAACATCTCTAGTACAACATGGGTGGATAGCAGGGATTTGCCTTGTGGGATCTCCCAATATCCACATACAAGCAGTGGGTAGTAGGGATTAGCTCAGGTGGACCTCTTAATACCTGGGTGTGCAGGGTTCAACCTCAAAACCTTGACGGCTGCACTCGTCATCACCTTAACTAACAGTGGCCCCAAAAGGACTAATTTGCCTAGCAATTGCTAATTCCCTAGTTGATCAGTCAACCCATCTAAATAGTGTCTAATTGATGGGCCAATACACTATTCATTATTCACTTATATAGTTAATAGTCACCTTTCACCTTATTTCATGTCATTTGTGACATCTACACTCATTTTACATACAATTATGCACAATTTTCCATTTTAGGTCGTTTGTTGTAAAGTTACTATTCATTTGATAATTTTTGCGTACTATACATTTGCTCATTTTCCAACATTGTGCTTTTTATAGAACTAAGCATACCAATCCAAATTTCATCATTTCTGCATCCATTTCATCTCACAATCACTATTGATCTATTTATCACTTTCATGCTAACAATTGTGCATAAATGATCACCATTTTACTTATCAAAGGTTATGTCAACATTACACATCCCTTTAGGTCACTATTGTTCAAGCTACCATTCTATACATCTTATTATGATTGTTCACATTCCTATCATAAGTTATACACCTCATTTACATGTCAATGCCATGCCTAACATGTCATATACATAAATACACATACCATGCCATCTAAGCGCACCATTCGGCCACACCTAGCACACACATTTACACTTAGTTTCTTTCACCCAAATCATGCATACAATGTTATTTTCATGCCATTAACATAATGACACAATTCATTTTCATCAATTCCATGCCTAACCCTAAGTTACACCATTTCAATACATATAAACACATGCAAAATCATGCAAAGCTACATGGCATGCATCCATTGAGTCAAGTCCACATACCTAGGTTGTGAAAACACCTCTTTCTCCACCACTTGAAGGCCTTTAATGGTGTTATTCTTTAATACCTTCTCTTTACCCTAAACATAAAGGATTTTTCCTTATAAAAATTCTCAAAAATCCTATACAACTGCAAATTAAAATCTAAAATCATGGAATTTCTTAGAATAACCTAAGCTATCTAAAACAAAAATACAAATTAAGATTAGGTCACTTACTCCCAAAATTGGCACTATTCACCAAGTATCAAAATCTCACTTTTTAGCCTTCTTTTCTAATTTTTGTTAGTTGGATTAGCTTTAGGGGACTGTGGAGGTCAAGAGCCATATGTGGAGTGTAAGTTTTGGTTATGGGAGGAGAGAGAAAATGAAGAAAAAAAGAGGAGAGAGAGAGTGGTAATGGCATCAGGTTTTTGGGGAAAAATGGGTGGAAGATGATGGCTTTACATATGTGACACTCTCACATGTGTGGAACCTTTTATATAGGTGGGTGGATGGCCCAGATTGCGACACGTGGCGATCTAATGCTCCATATTCTCCCGATTTTCATTTAAACTTCAAAAATTCATATAAATTTCTCTAGACCTCTAAAAATACTCATTTTAGTTTTAAAAATCCTCGATTAGTGCCATTAAGACCTTTGTAAAATTTCAAGTCAAAATTCCGTCAACAACTTTAGGTTACTATTTACCCGATAAAATAAAATATTCCAAATAAATATCAGATGACCTCAAAAAATTAAAATTCCTTCACCACCATGTAGATTGAAAATTTTGAGGTTTAGGGTATGGTATTTTTGGGTCCGTCCGGGCACATCCCAGGGCTGTCCTGGCACAACCTCGTTTTATGTCACTATTCACTAGTTCTTAACCCGAAATGATTTATTGGTTCTACTAAAATTTTAAATTATTTCATTTTATCCATTTTTTGGCCAGTAAAATTTTTATGACCAATACGCCCCTTATTTTCCTTACTAAGGTGCCCTGACTCACAGGGAACACTATTCATGCCACGGAGGTATTGTTAATAGAACTTAGACTTATGGGCGTTACACCTTGTATGCTTATAGTCTTGATGATTTGTTGTAGTTACTAAGGAAATGTGTGAAAATATGTATTCAATCTCTAATAGCTTATTGTAAACTTTTATAAGTATATGTGATCAATGATTAAGATAGGTACTAGTCATAGATAAGATACCGTGAATTGTAAATACAGTAAACCTTACGGGTATAGTTCTTATGTAATTATTAGCCAGATGACTTACTAAGTTATTTTTCATGTAGTAGTCCAATATGTCTTAAGATGTGGAAATTTACTTCTTTAGTTTTTTTATTTATCACTTGAAAAGTATTCATGTCTTCCCTTTCTTAAGTAAGTATTGGAAATGTTAGTATACTACTAAGCTTGTTGCTTAGCATGAAGGTTTTCCTCACACAGGCAAAGATGAAGATAGAGTCACTTGAAAGGTTTTAGAGTTGCTTAGAGTCACCAAGGCTTAAGTATCATTATTGAGTTTCCCAATTACTTGTATTTTCCAAGTGTATGTAGCTATTTATACCAATGTATTAATAATGGCATATACTCAGAGATAGGAAGTTATGTGATAGGAAGTTATGTGTTTTTACAAGTTGCCCTATTAATTCTATTTATGTACATAAAAGATAGATCCCAACTCACATTTAAAGCTCTCATACGGGTGTGTTAGATTATATTTGATAGGAAATTTGACTTTAGTAATTTGATCTACTACATGTAGTTGAGTTAGTATTGCCCTTGTGTTATAGAGTTGTGTGGTATTAATCTAAAGATAATAATATATTTCCTAGTCTTGTGTTTGAGGATACTATTTAATAGGGATCAACATGTTATATAAGATGATGTTGTTTATTTATCAGTTAGATAGTGTGTATTTGAAAAAAATTCATATCTAGTTTATTAAAGTAGCCCTCCTACTTGGGTACTCTCATGGCACCTAAGTAGGGTGTTACAATTTGTGGTATCAAAGTAGGTTGGCGATTCTAACATGAGTATTATGGATATATATATATATATATATATATA
>CANXYI011961111.1:0-14924 GCA_948208565.1 Hura crepitans
TGCAGCAATCCAAAGGAAATTAGGATGTCAAAGATGAAAATCTAGGAAAATATGTCAAAATGGTAATTGATCTATCTAAAGCATTTGAGAGATGTACTTTCCTCCATATCCCAAGAGAGCAAAATCAAGTAGTAGATGCTTTGGCAACACTAATGTCTATAGTTAACTACACAAAGATGGATTTGATTAAACCAATGTACTTTACCAAGTCCTGATATCCAATTTATAATGGCAAGGTTAGCGTAATAAAAATAGAAATAGAAGATGACCTCCCCTAGTATCATGACATCCAAAGGTATTTAAAGAAGAGAGAGTAGCCAGATCATGCAATAGATAAGGATAAAAAGTCTTTCAAAATTTGTCTACTTAATTTATCTCATTTCAGGGAATGTTATACAAAAGACATTAAAATGGTATTCAACTTAGACATGTAGATCAAGCAGAAGCTTAAAAGATACTTGCTGAAGCCTATAAAGGTGTATGTGGCCTGCACATGAATGGAAGGAACTTGAAAAAGAAAATCACAAGGATGGGATATTACTAGTTAATTGTAGAGGCAGATTGTAACAACCTCATCAACAAATTTCACAAGTGTCAAATCTATAGCAATTTGACCCATTCACCACCAATGGAATTAACAAGTTTGTCTTCTCTACCGACTTTTTTTTGTATGGGGCATCGACATAATTAGAGAAATAAAGTCATCTACAATGAGAGGTCACATATACATAGTTGTAAATATTTATTACTTTTTGAAATGGATGGAAGCTAAATCTTTTAATAAAATAGGGGCAAAGTAGATGAGTAAATTTATTAAAAGAAACATCATTTATAGGCATGGATTGCCACAACAAGTGATTTTAGATAATAGAGTACAATTCCAAGAAAAAAAACCAGATAACTCCTGCAAAAGTATAAGATTATACACCATAAATCTTCACCCTACATGCCTTAGGTAAATAGTGCAATAGAAGTAGCCAACAAAAATATCGAGAAAATTGTGTAAAAATGATTGTGACCTACAAAAATTGGGCGAAGATGTTACCCTTTGCACTTTGGGGTTACAAAACAACTATCAAAACTTTAATAGGTGTTATACCTTACTCATTAGTGTATGGGATAGAAGTTATATTGCCAATATAAATAGTTCATTAAGAGTTGTACTTGAAGCAAAAATCCCAGAAGAAGAATAGGTACAAGTTAGATATGAACAGTTGGCTCTAGTTGATAAAAAATGGATGAAAGCCTTATATCACATGCAACTATACTAAAATAGGCTTATTAGGACCTACAATAAGAAAGTCAAACCATGTTTCATTCGAGAAGGTAACCTTATGCTGAAACAGACTAGGCCTTTGTCAACAGACCCCAGAGAAAAATTAAAGCCTAATTAGAAAGGTCTTTACTTAGTGAATAAAGTATTGAAACATGGGGGTGCTAAAATATAAGACTTAGAAGGCAATGAGTTTTCAAAACATGTGAACATGGACAAGTTAATAAAGTACTTCTACTAAAAAATGTCTGCTAAGTTAAAAACTCAAAAAGGTATCTTAGGCAAAAGTTAGGACACCCCAATGAGGTCAAAACCTAGAAATAGGCACTTTATGCAAAAATTGGGGGAAATAAGAGAAAATGTTCAATCAATAAAAACTTGCCAAGGCTGATTGATAATAGTAATATTATTAAAGGGCCATTAATATATTTTTTGATATTAAACAAGTCTAGTTTTGATGCCAAAAATGCTTTGTAGTAATCATCTTGCAAATTACCCTCTAGATGGAACCATCTTGTAAGTAATTGAACTCTAAAATGCTATGTACAAGTCTTTTTCCTAGATATAAATTATTTATCTTCATGCTTCCTTTTCAATAAAAAAGTTCTATTATCTCTTAATGTACTTGTAACCTAGTCATTGTAATGGTTATCAACACTTATATCAATAGCTTTTGAATTAGGCACATTCTTCAGCATTGAACGCTGCCTCCATAAGTTAGGATAAGAACACAAAAAGTGGCGAGTCAAAGCTTCTGGTTGAAAGCCAAATGGTTCAGGAAGAATTCTCTGTTTGAAGCCAAATTTCCTCCGGATGTAGTAAGGAATATAAAAGGTTATATGTCTCAAACCCACCAATGGACACATCCTTAATAGCAAGACAAAGTAAAGTGAGAAATCTTCTACCAAGGAGACATATACCAAATCTCATACATAACAGTCCCTCCATGCCATATGATATAATTGCTAGTTAAAGTTCCTCTTAACTTTTGTCCTACAATTATAGTTAAGAGCATATCATATTCAAAGTCTTTCAAGAGGCTTAGTAAGTAGCTTTAATTTCTCTTGCAACCAAATCTTAAAAAAAAAAAGGCCATTGGTTGAAAAATCCATAATTAAACCACATAAAGAAAAGTTAGGCAAACCCACTAATGTGAAAACCTTAACTAGCGAGCTAGGCAAATTTAAGGTAAAAAACCCACTAGTGTGAAAACCTTTATAGGCATACTAGGCAAAAGACTTCTAAGGAGAAAACCCAAAATGGGCTCTCTAAGCAAAAATTAAGATTAAAAAGAACTATAAAAGCATAAGACTTCTTATTATAAAGCTGAAATTCCTTGTCTTCAAAGCATCTAATCCCTGGATAATCTCAATAAGAACAATGCTTAATAGATTATTCCTAGAACAAACTCCAATTAACACTTAAAGCATTTTGTAGTCACAAAGTTTATTCTCATGAGTAATGACTAGCAAATCATGAAAGATACACAATATTATGCATTTGGCCCATTCTTTGTAACAAGACATGAATTGCTCAGCAAAATTTAAGATCACTTCTAAAGAAATAGGACCGACTCCTAAAATGATCTTTTAAGCCATCACAGGTGATATCCCAAGGCAAGCACAATGTCCAAAGGGTAATGATGTGATCTCTTGATAATTGAAGTTAAAAACATAAAAAAAAATTTGGGTCCTAATAGTAGGCCACAGCATCCATAACATTATAGCCTATCTTCACTTTCCTTAAAAATCAGATTGCATAATAGGGGGTAAGAATTAGGGAATCCCAAATGGTATTTAAATTTAAAATCTTAGATAGTTGAAAGGAGAAAGCCAAGTATATAGTGAATTTTGGCCAAATGCATAAAGTGAAAGGCTATAAATAAGCCAATAATCACCACATCTTAAGTAAACATTGATAAGGATTTTCTAAACATGCTATATGGTCCGCACAAACTATTAACAGAGGTAATCAGCATTAATGTCCATATAGACCATCTCAAAATAGGTTAATAAAAAGAATTCAACACCAAGTTTACCTAAGATAACCCAACCTACATCCACATAGACAACCTTAGTTCATGTCCATATGGATTGCCTTAGAAATTAGATCAAGAATCTTTGTTTCAAGGGAAGATTGTTATTGTAAAGCTATTTTCTAACTTATTTATTTGTAATAATGCATACTTTGTTGCATTCATGTATATCAAAAAGGGCTTGTAAGTTTAAATAATTTTTATTATGAAAGAAATATATGTAAAATCCAAATAAACTATAACAAATGCTAGAAAAAGTGTGAGCCATAAGCCTTATATATAATAAAAATGAAATATATATGGCATGGGTAAGCACCAATTTTCATTCCTCCTCCTCTTTGCTCTCGATGTCCTCATCATCTGAAGGCACTAGTTTTTTAGCCACTTCTTGGCCCTCACTTTTCTACGTGCAATCTAAAGTGATGCCACCCTTCTATCCAACTTATTCTATAAAGAAGAATAGGGGTCAATGCATTAAAACTTATCATTTCATACATATAATGTATATACATTTTTAATATATAACAAATTATAAGAAAACTCATCGAGAGAGCAATTCTCATTAATCATGGCTCTCTTAAATGCCTCTACCACTCGAGCAATCCTCTTAACAAAAGCCCTCCTAACCTACCAAGATAGCTTAACAATATGAGAATGTCATTTAATAGAGAACTGAATAGAAATACAAGAAAGCTTACAAAAGTGATGGCATAAGCTAGGTATCCTCGATCTTTAGCTGCACTGAGGTTAGCTCATCATTAAGCCCATAACAAATGTAGCTCAACTTGAGCACATCAATTAAAGTACCAATTACTTCACTGGGCACTGGCTCTGAGCTAGCAGCTCTCAATCTCTTTCACCAATAAGTGCACAAGTAGGTAGAGGTGAAAACTAAGCACCAATAGAGCAAGGCGTACTATTTATCCTCTTCCTCGAAGAAGGCTTAGCTTTAGGAGTGGGATTAGAGGACTACAAAACAAACCATACAATGATCAAAAGCAAAAACTAAAGATTAGAAAGTTAAGCTTAGAAGATATCTGAATAAAAGACACAAGAGCATAAGGGACCTAAGGCAGCAAATGTACAAGTGCCTAGGTGGGATAGCTCTCACTACCAACCACTGCAAGTGTACCTTTAGAAACCCAAGTAGTCATCTTTTAGATGAAGCTAGATTATTGATATACCTACTAAATAGCATAATGTTAAGTGGACTCTGAGGTAGATGATAGGCATTAAGCTCTATATACTAGCTCAGCACAAACTCTCTAAAGTATTAAGAGAAGGCCTCGAGAGTGGTTAGTAGCACCCTATAAAAGGAAAGCTTCCTAGCAAAGTGCAAGAAATCTAACATCTCCTTAAGTGGGAGTACCACTAAGCCAAGTCAATTTACAAAGCAGCTAAACATTAATCAAAACCCAAAAATAAAGATACTAGCACCCTAATTCATAATCGTAGGAACACCAACATTAGCCTAAGCTTGAGAGCTTAGATATTGTTGATGTTGCATAAAAAAAAGGCATTCTAAGGCCCCAAAGCTAGCCTCACCCACCTATCCATCACCAGGTATCGATGATAGATGTCCAGCTCACAAGGTCAAGGTAGCATATGGAGCTCATATGCCTAAACCTGTAATAAAAAGATAAAAGACATCATAACTACTTCAAATGAGAAATAAAGTAAATAATGAGGTAAAGACAATATGCCAAGACCCTCAAGATGAGACCCTAGACAAACCAATGACTCTTTTTGGTATAGGTCACCATGTTAAAGCCCCTATACATCTATCCTAGAGAGGAGGAGAACCAATTCCAAAACTTTATATGCTCGATGGTCTCTAAGCTAGGTAGAAAGCTCCAGCTCGCATTGCCATTAGCATCATTAAACAACATGGTCCCTAACAAGCAAAGAATAAATGAACAAGCATAGTGACAAAGCTTTGGTCAGCCCAAGAAAGCTACATTAATCAACCTTTCATAAAAATATGTGCAAGTAAGTCTCTCACCTCCTGAAGCCAAAGAGATGGGAAATAGTAGCACGCATCAAATGCAATGGCCCGACCGGTGCATAATATGCTAGTAATGATAGCCCAATCAAAAGGTGTAATTATTAGCTCCCTAAAAGACATATGAAATATATGGGTGGTGTCCATCCACCTATTTAGGAGGGCCCTTAGAGCCTACAAAACCCTCCTAAAATCTCATCCCACTAGATGGTCCAAAAAAGTCTAGAAGCCTATAAGCCTCACTCGCTCCTTCATAGCAATAGGCATGAAGGAGAACCACTATTGTATTTTAGACAAAGTCTTCACACACTTGAGGCATATATGCAAACAAATGAAATAACAAAGATAAGTATCCATTTCATAACTCAAAAAAATTTTAAGATAAAGTAAAAAGGCCATGCGAACTAACATAATCCTACACTATATTTGCATGGACCATAAAACACCTCACTAAGAATAAGCACATGTCTGCATGGACTAAGTATATCAAAAGGAGCTAAAAAGAGTCTGCACAGACCTATGCCTACCTAGATCCATGTAAAACTTCTAACATCATGTAAAAAATCCAAGCTAATAACAGGAATAAAAAGAAAAGTTCACTATTTTTTACACATGGAGTCTATATAGACTTCACCCATATATAATGACATCCACAGGAACCTCAACCACATATATTCATAGTCTGTATGGACTTCACACCCTAGCACACATAAAAACCATACGTTATTATCTTAATAATTTTTTAAAACTAATCGATACTCTATGTCCACATAAACCTTCTAAAATCTATCCCTATAGAGTCAACACAAATCTATACATAATCTTACCAAGTCTACACGGACCTATCGAACTAGAAGCAATTCTAAAAAATGGAAAAATGGCAAAAAAAGATCATTAAAATGCCTAAAAACTCAGTGAAAGTAAAATAGACATACCTATGGGTAAACCTTGAAGTAAGCATGGCAAGCCAAATATGATAAAATCAAGATCAAATCACCAAAATAAACCCTGTTCATGGGCACAATAGTGCAATATTGATTTATAGTCATTAAGGGTATGAAACCATCTAGAATAGGCATAGATATCCCCTCTATCATTGAAAGAGATACTAGACCCACTAAAGTTGATAGTAGTAATGATATTGATGCCTCTTTAGCAATTGAAGCCATACCCCCATGGTTAGAGGAAGATAAGGAACTCAAGGAAGACATTTTGATGTTTGTTAAGTTAGAAAAGTTAGGAAAAGTCAAAGAGGATGAGAGAAACCATCAGAAAAAAAAAGGAAAGCAAATGGACAAAGTGAAGAACAAGAAGGAAAGGCAGCAATTTTTGAAACTACCGATGAGTCCACGTGGACTTATAAAAGCTTACATCTAGAGTGACATCTATATGGACTAGCACTTACCTCATACAACCCTTTTGTTTGCATAGACATCTCCCCTTACTACATCCACTTGGATTTAGCCAAATAATACCATACACCTAAGGCCACACAGACTTACTATAGTTGTACCTTTCCCCTATATCCGTATGGACTTGCCTCAACTCAAATGGCAACTTTGCCTACACGAACTTAGTTTGTTTGAGGCTTCTAAAAACACAATCAATAAAAGAGCTAAAACCTAGTTAAATCATTTGTAGAACACATTAAAATAATAAAAACTAAAAAATCATTAAAAAACAAAGCTAAAATTAAACAAAATAATAAAAATTATTTGTATATAATAAAATTATTCTCTCCTTAGCTAGATTAATCAGTTCAAATATACAAACATCACCTATTTTTAGGGATTAAATATTCAATAGATGCATGAAAGTCACATTTGACAAACTTATTTATGTCCAAAAAGAAAAAAAAACATATATAAATAAATATATAATTAGTCTCTTTCTATAAAGTGAATTCTTTTTTACTAAAAAAGTCATTCAAACTATGGACTAATCTCCATCTCTATATAAATACAATTGAAATAAGAAGAAAATGAAAGCCAAAGCTATGTAAAAAAGCCATTTCTATCCAATTAGGATTTTTATCAAAATAGCTATCCTAAAAACTATTTTGGTCAAATTTGGTCAATATTTTTTACTTAGTTTTTCAACTAATAAAATATGTTCAACTTTAATTTCAAATTGTTTCAATCATTATTAAACTTTTCGCACCATTAATATTTACTTTCTTGAGCTCTATGCTTGCCTATGGCCTCCTAAGCCTTCAAGAACCAATTCTTAACTAATTAAGGTGATTTTTAGTGGCAATTTAAGGAGGAATTGAGTTTGAATGACCATGAAAATGGAGGAGGGAAGAGAGAAATGGCATCAGTAAGGAAGAAGAAAGAAAGAAGAAATAAGGGGTGGTGAGGTGTCAATGGGCTAAGTGGGGTAGTGGCCACTTGGCACCCCCTTTTATAATGGTTGGGGTAGCTCAGGTGGTGACACGTGTCACCCGAGCACCTCAAAAATCTCAATTTTCTTGAAAATTTTAAGAAATTTTAAAAATTTTTATAGACCTCAAAAAATTATCACATTAGTTTTAAAAATCCTCGATTGGGCCAATTTAGGGGCTCGTAAAACCTCAGGTCAAAATTCCTTCGACATGATAATTAATTTATTTCTCAATTTACATAAAATCTCAAAATTAAAGAAAAATAGTAAACAACCTCAAAAATTAAAAATTCCTTCACCAATGGCCTTAGGGGAATTTTTAACCTTTAGGATATGGTATTTTTAAGTCTGTCCGAGCACATCCCTGGTCATTCCTAGGCTAAGTCCATTTGAGCCTACAAACCACTAGATTTTGGCCTAAAATAATTTATTGGTTCTTTTAAATCTTTAAATTATGTCACTTTTATCATTTTCAAGCTCTTTAAAGTTTCATGACTAGTATTCCCTACCTTAGGCCTCGTGAAGGTGACCCAACACTCCGAGCATGCTTTTCGAGCCTTAGAGGTACTGTTCATGGAGCCTCGACTTACAAGTGCTACATATACATTTAAAAGTAAATATTTTTTTTACATTTTTTCTAAAAATATCAAATTTGGTCAACTGAGTTTAATTTAGATTTTAAACTAAATTTAACCATTATTTCTTTTTTTTCCAAAAGAAAGATTTGAGCACTACAAGTATAATCTAACTTAATTCTTTCTTTTCAACAATTTAGGTTGAAGAGTTAGTTGTTAAAGATATCAAATGCTATAGTCGATTCTAATGTCTTGATTTATGAAGTAGAATCAACCTTCAATTCTATCTGATCCAAGATTTAAAGAATGGTTTAGTTTCTTTAAGCATCATATTGACTTTCAAAATCTCTTTTTTTGGATTTAAAGCTTAAAAGTGTAAATAATTTACTTTTTAGTTCTTTTTTATCTAATAATTCAATTATAAATGTCATTTATTAGATATTTAGCAGGCTAATAAAGTAAAATGACTATATTCACCGCGACTATCTTCAAAGGATAGTTGAGTGAACTCAAGACTCCTTCTCTTTTTTTGTATAGATTTAACCTTATAAGTTAATCAGAATATGAATGGCAGTATTCGTATCTAGCTTCAACAATAAATGTGCGACAATCACAACAAGGATCCAGCCATCGGCCACTCTTTCTCTTTTAAATTTATCTAAATCCTTAAAGATTAAACTATCTGCTAATCCATCTTATTCAAAATCAATCTCTTATAGATTTAGCTTTAAGTCAATCCGTACTTTTTTATCATTTATCTTGGGTTCAACTCTATGTCAATTCAAGCCTCTTTTATTTATCTTGAGTTTAGCCTTACAAGCCAATCCAATACTGAGTTAGTCATGCAACCTTCAGTTTATTCAACTAAATTAGGTAAGTATTTCTAACTTAATTACTTAAGTATGCACTGTAGATACCTATTTTGTCCAGCTTAAATAAACAGTATCAATAAAGAAGTTTAACTCCTAAAAATGTAATATATTCCGTAATTTTCTATTAACTGCTCATATTCAAAAAAAATTAAGAATTGTTATTATTATGTTATTATCTTTTATTTATATATGATTGTTACAATTACCTAAAATTTCATTTTTTTCAAATGTAATCGTAAGAAGGTAATATTTAGGTTAAGTAATAGGTAATATGCCATTTCTTTTTTAATTAACCTATTGATTAAACAAAATAAAAAAAGAGAAGAATAAAGTCAATATAGTTATAATATACTAGCAATGTTAACAAATAAGAATGATTATGAAAACATAAGTAATTACAAAGTTAATAAATATCTGAATAAAATACAAAAATTATACAAAGCAAAATAATAATAATAATAATAAATATATAAAAATGAGAAACTGAATGAAATAAAAATTACAATAAAAAAGAAAATTAATAAATTAATAAAATACAAAGAGAACTATTGGGCTTAAGCAGTCTAGGCCCAACAGCTAGCTCGACCTTTTCCCTTCACCAGCTATCTCCCTAAAAGTAGGAAATATCTAGGTGAAAGGGGCTACTATACAGTAAGGAAAAAACACTATAGAGGAATGGCTATATAAACAGTGGTTGAGAACACAAAAAGAGGATGAAAAACACAAAAAAAAAGGTAAAGACTAGCAATGAAAAAATAACAAAAAAAAAAAAGAGAAGAGAAAGCACAGAAAGATTCTAAAGAAGGAAGCAAGATAAACACAGAAGAATAACAATATTGTTAGTAGCAAAATTAGAGCAATAAAACAAGGCAACTTAATTACTTATATCTGATTCTCTCTTTGATATTTTGAAGTCAGTTTTGATTCTCATATATCAAAAGTGATCAACTTTCAATTTATTTAGTTTTCTTTATATGGCCATGACTTGGAATCCTATTTCTATATAAAAGTCAGGTTTGATTTTTATAAATAAATAGAGATGGTCAGTAATGATTTTAGGATTTCAATGCTATGTATTGTGTTGAAAATAATTTGATAGATGTTTGAAAATATAGGATGAGATATAGTCCTCAGATTTGGTATTCACACATATAGTTGTATAAGTCCAGCATAAGTATTTCATCCTATTCTTAAAATGGGCAATTAGTCACTGCATTAATTAGATCGACTAATGGAATATTTATTTTGGGCAACAAACCACCCCATTCCTAGTATCTAATATAGAATACCCAAAAATGGTATGATAATCATAAGATAATTTTATTCCCAACTAACATTGTTAGAAATACAGAGCTTATGAGCTACCAACAAACCAAATATTCAAATAAAAATATAGTAAATGCTACCAAGCACTTTAATAAAGGATGAAGTACCAAGCCAAACTCCAACAACACATTCATTCAACCCCAATCATCCTAGGACCAATATTTTAAGAAAATTAGTAAATAAAAATAAAATAAACTGAATGATTTTTTTTTTAGAATACAGTTTTCATAGAAAATAAATTTTTCCAAAGTAAAAAGGGGCTTAGTAATGCTCAAATGTATCAAAAAAAAAGGGAAAAGAAATTATATTCGAATTTTAGTATATAAAGGCTAGGGTTTATAAGTAAAGGCTAAGTATGGGGTCAGAAGTTATGCTACGATTGAAAAAAAAAAACTTCATCAAACTCATACAAATAAGCCCTATATATTGTTTACTAGTATATATATCCCAAACGTATAGTAAAAGGAAAAGGTAAATAAGAAAGGAAGAAACTTAGCATATAGAATCAAGAAGCTTGAAAAAGTATAATTCCTTTCACTAAATAGAAAATGGAAGAGTCAAGCCTACACATAAAGATGTGGATTATATAGAAGTTATTAAAAATATTAGATTGAAATTTAATAAATAAAAAATAAAAAAATAATATAAGTCTAATAGAATTTAGAATGCAATAGAAAATGATACCAGTAACTAAAATGTGTAGAAAATATTTGATGTACCATAGACATAAGTCACAATAAATTATCAAGACATATAAAGGAAATATAAAGCAAAGAGTCATCTTTAGATAACCATTAAAATAGGTTAATACTAGTTAAATTAGGCCATTGAAAGTTTACAAAAATATAATAATAGTAATTCCAGGAACAGAAGATTAATTATGACAAGAATAAGGATTAAACAGTATTATAAAGTGATATTACCCTTTGTTTTTTTAAACTCTATAATTCTAGAAAGGAATCGATGATAAAGAATTGTCTAAATAAAAGGATAGTAAAAAGAAGGACAACTTCACACATAAATGAATTCCCTCAAGAATAATAGACTGGTCAATGATGTATAAAGTTCTGGCAATTAGAAATAAGGATGAGATTTAAAAAAATGTTATAAAATCGGTTTTCAAGCAAGTCGTTCACCGTTAAATATCATAGTAATAAAATTTAATTACAATTGATACAAAAGAAATTAGCATATCAACACGTTTAAGAGATAAATCACAACAAAACATTCTCATATGAGCATGAAAAGAATAAAAAACCTAATTTATGCACATACATATGAGTCCTAACAATCTATCAACACTTACAACTCAAGAACACATCTAAATAGAAATAAACATAAAAAAAAAACTTACCTTAAGAGAAGTAATTACCAGAACGTGATGAAGTTTCAAAAGCTACTCCCACTAAAAACCAATAAGGAATATATCAAACTAGTCCACAATAGATATAGCCATAAAAGTTATTAGTTATAAGTAGCTTAATTTTTACAAATGATAAACTGAAAAAATGATAATAGGTTAATACTAAAACTCGAAAAGGACCACATGTATATGAGAAATAAGAAATACAAAACACAATGAAAGGGACAATGTATTCAAAGTAGTAAAAAGCTAAAGATACAAAAATTACATAGACCATTCTAGGAATAAGATTAAAAGTTAATAATTAAAAAAATAAAGCAAAGTAATTTTGAGCAAATTATAGTCATGAAACTAATCAAAAAATAAATAACTAACATATGTTTAAATTGCGGATAACAGCAACACATGAGAATTCACATTCTTTAAAATATCCAAAAATAATATATTTTTAAATCAAACAATAGGTGCAAAGCAATAAATCAAAGCCAGAAAAGGAAAAGATCAGATAACACAAAAAAAAGAGTAAATTAGAAAAAGAATAAAAGGGCAAGACTTACTATTAGGTAATGCATAAGTTATGTAAGTCATTCTTAAAAGTGTTTAAGAGAATGTTTAGAGAAGATTACTTATCATACTAATTAGAGAAAATAAGATTCATTATTTTTCACATTATTAAATTAAGCTAAAAAAAATACAACTAAGATTCATAAAAATTGATAAAATAAAAGCAAGTAGGGTGTCTAAGTAACCAAAAATATGTAGCTTCAAACATATTATGTAATCTAGCTCTCAAGAGATAAGGAAAGCAATCAAATTAAATTTATGGAACACACGTTAAAGATTAGTATTTGATTATAGTTAGCTAAATATTCATTTCAAACTAATAATTACACCTATCTTAATAAAAAAAATGGAAAAATTAAGGAAAAGAAACTCCTATGTCTTAATAAAATTCCAGAAGAATCAGAAGCAAATAAATCACAAATTGTTAACTAAATTTCAAGGTAAGAATAGAGTATGGATAAGAGCAAATTTAGGTAGAACCCTATTAGATTCTAAAGGATAGAAGAGAAGTATATATTCAAGTTAGTAAGTAAAAATGAGAATATAGTCAATTAAGAAAACAAATAATACAAGATATTTTAACATCAAGAAAATTACAAGCATTCAAAGGTTAACGAAAAACAAGAAATTTTTTTTAAAAAAAGAGTTGGCTTATACATAATAATTTAAACCCTTAAGAGTATAGTCAAAAGTAATGAACAAGGTTTAATCTAGGAAAAGATAGAAGATGTGGATAAACAAGATTACATAAATAGTAGGATAAACAAATCCAAATTTACATGTCATCAAAAGCTTGAATATAAATGCTAATAAAGAAGAATTATCTTCCAAAAAATCAAGAATAGAAAGAGAACCAATATTAAGACAAATATATTAGTTAAGCTTCAATAAAAAAATCATCTTCGGATATCACATAAAAGGATTTTTTTTTTAAAAAAAAGGAAAGAAATAATATTAAAACTAGTATAAAAATAAAATTGAAGCAGGTCAGCGACGGCCTTGAAAGAGTTTTTAGAAAGCTTAAAAATAGCTCAAATAGGAATCTTATGAGAATCAAACAATGACAAATTGATTCATAGTAAATTCATCAATAAAAAAAATCATGACTAAGGACCTCTTGGCATCTAAACTACATACAGGCAGAGATTTGTAAGGAATAAATCCAACTCTATTAAGTTTGATACAAAACAAATAAAAATAGAAAGTTTAGCTTAGCAAAACTGTGAGCTCAAATTTCTGAAACCTCAAAAATAAAATCTTTCCCTACTTTAAGATCTTTTATTTATCCTCTATTAAACAAACAAATCAAATGTGAATTAATGAGAAAACAAAATAAGAGTGCTTAAAAAGAAAAAAAAAAGAGATGAACTAAATAAAATAAACAAAAGGACCCACTATCTAGAAAAGACTAAAATGTAAGCTAAGAAGGACCTTAGACATCCAAATCTTTTCTTGCATGAATCATTTCTCCTTTAATCATGGAACTATTGGAATTCATGACCTCATGTATAGCAAAAAATTAATAGCCATAGATCATAATAATGAGATGATTTGTCAAAAAAATATCAAAACATGCAGTAAAGAAAAAGGATTTAAAAGATTGTTATCGTTTATCTTTGAAATTGATTCCTTTTAAGTTTTCTTCACATCGAGTTCTTGCAAAACCTAGTGTTCTAGTACGGAGCACCTCCAAAGTATCCACACTAGAATAGAGATACAAGAACTCACAAAGAGAAGAATAGAAAAAAAATCCAAAAGCCTGAGGTCAGTAGGCAATCAGATTTTTCAGAAAGAAAGGAGGAAGTAGAAAACAATTTTCTGTTCGATGGCTCTTTTTTTTATCTTACTCAAAACCTGACTTTATTATAGGTAAATAATTATGGGCCCTTTTAACTCTTAAAAGGTTGACCTAAGTTGGCTTTTAATTAAATCAAATAAAGGCCTAAAATTGCTCCCTTCTTATGCTTATGCATTGGACCCAAAATAGGATTTTTAGGCCAACTCTTACTCTAAGCCCAATGCATCCTTTTCTCTTATTTTATTTATTCCAATGACATCTAATTACATCTAATAATTTATAATTTCACCTTATCTTCCATATCCTATAGGTGTGTGACCTTATGAGATTTTGAAGCACGTTGGCAGCACATAGTGAATCAAAGTCCTAGTTGGACTGGGACTCTGTGATTTAATCTCATTAAATCATTGTTAATTCTCAATTAATAAATTCACTTAAGTACAAGTCAAGAGAGGCATCTATCCATGCATCATGACTACCTAAGTGTCAGAAGGTCAGTGGTTTGACCATTTTACCCTTCCATATACAATTACCATGCAATCAACTCCTTTCACCACACTTATCCCATCCAGGTTTGAGTATGGACTTGTATTAACTCAATGCTTAATTAATTATGTCTAATAAAGCTCAGAATATGTTGATTCTAATATTTATATCTTTATTCCCAAAATGCCTTTGTGAATCTAATTCACTTTGCATTTTACTCTAGCCAGAGATTTCTGAATAAAGACATT
>CANXYI011961207.1:0-11998 GCA_948208565.1 Hura crepitans
ATATATATATATATATATATATATATATATATATATATATATATATATATATATATATAAAGTTGATTATTTGCCTCTGAACAACCAAAGTCACATATCTTGAGATATGGCCTTAATTACCATGGAATGGCAATAGCTAACTATAAAAACGAAGTAGCACAATAACCTTGGAGCCATAAATTTTTTTTACAACATATAATCAATTTTTTTGAAACTTAACAGATCTTATTTGCTACAAAGATATACACCAGCAGCTAACAAACCCTACCAATTATCACAACTTAGATTTTTAAATTTGGAGCAAAGGTCAACTTATAAAAAATATAGCAAATTCTTTCCTAATATAACTATTGTTAAGCATCATTTGTAGTTAAACTATTTTCATAACTAGAAAGCAGCTACTGTTAATCGAAATTCCCCTTTCTACTTTGGCTAAATAGTTACCACATAGCCGTTGGTAAATTTGTAAATTTGATAAATAAGCTTGAGGTGTGTAAGGACATTGTCCTTAAGGATAATTCGCCAATACAGATGATTATCTTGGCGTACCCCCCAGGATATAACAAGCTCTTCTACTCTACAGTAGGGGCAGTAAATAGCAGGTAAGAAATATTGCAAAATCCAACACGCAAAGAGGAAGTGTGTAATTTTTGTTATGAAAATAAAATAAAGAGAAGTGCTATTTATAGGTCGGCTAGCAATCACCAGTAGAGAAAAATAAGGTAGCCGTTGTACGATGGCTAGTAGTGGAGAAAATGGAGGAATATATGGTGGAGCAAAATATGAAGATGGTGATAAGAATATGGTGGAGGAAAATCCGAAAATATTATTTGAAGTAGATAAACATTTTACTTGGTCAAAATTGGACTAGTTTAGATAAGTAAATTTTAATTTTAATATGCAAAAATTAAAATTAATCTCGGATTTACAAAATCGACTAAGACTGGGCCCTATGTATACTTCGTGTGTAGGGGGGCAAATTGACTGATTTGCACTGAAACTAGGCTTTTAGCCTAGTGCTCGTGCGCGCGAGCCCAACCCTCTCACTTGCTCTTTACTAGCCCATTATCAAGAGATTATATATAAACATATGGGTAAAGGTTTTAGTTACGCGATGTGGGATTCTTAGTCTTTTGAAATATATCATATAAATTTACAACAATCCTCCACATATTCCGAAAAGGACTAAGAAAAGGTGATTTGTTGGATTCCTTTAGATAAAATGCATTGATTCTGGTGTACTTGGACTATAAACCAGAACTAAAAAAATGAGATATAACTTACCGAGTAATCAATGAAGATTTAAGCTTCTATGAATCAATTACTCAATGTGTAAGCTAGAATTCTCACTAATCACATTATATCTCACAATATCTGTTATTTAACGCGGTTGTGCACAAATAGGCCATGTGCGTGCCTAGTTTTCATAAGTGCTCTAGAGATTGTGCCATAAATCTTATAGGAGCGGCCCTACTCCACACTCATATAGGTCATTCTATCAAGTATATACTGCAGTTAATACACCACCTATAAAGGATATGGAATTTGATTAAGAGTTTTAACTTATCCTCACTTTCATTGCAATTTTTGCACTATTTACACCATAGGAGAAATACAATTTTATAGTGCTCAATAGATCAACTAATGACTTGTTATTACCCATATGAACCTAATTCATGGGATCACCAATCTCATAGGTTGGGTTACTGCCATTATTGATGTCTTTAATTGGCTAAAGTCCCATTCCCCTCGATGTTTCATTTATTAACTTTCTATCTAATGGTTTTGTCAGAGGATCGGCCAAATTCACTTCTGACTTCACATAATTAATGGATATAATTTTATCCTTTTGTAACTGCACCATCACTAAAGGTGAATACTTAACCACGAATGGATTTTGTCTCATTTGAATTTGAAATCCAATTGGCTTCACTGTATCCTTCTAAAATTCACTATATAAAATACCATAGTTTATGGTACCTCTCAAATATTTCATCAATCTGACTATTGCAGCTCAATGTTCATGGTTTAAATTGTGTGTATATCTACTCAATCTACACATAGCATATGCTATGTCAGGTCAAGAAAAATTCATTAAATGCATCATACTCCTAATAATTTGTGCATATTCAGATTGAGCAATAAGATTACCTCTATTTTTCTTTAATTGAGTGTTAGCATCATAAAGAATACTCTCAAGTTTGACATCAAAATGTTTAAACTTTCTAAGAAGTTTCTCAACATAATGTTCTTATGATAGCATAATACCATCACTTTTCCTTATGATTTTAATACCCAATATCACATTTGCTTCACCTATATCTTTCATATCAAATTTAGATGCAATAAAACATTTTATCTGATGTACTAAATTTAAACTACTACTAAAAATCAATATATCATCTATATATAAATATATAATCATACAATCACTACCAAAAAACTTGGTATACACTCATTTATCTACTTTAACATATGAAAAACCATTACTTATTAAGACTTTATCAAATTTCTCATACCATTGTTTAAGAGCTTGTTTCAAGCCATAAAAGGATTTGAGAAGTTTACAAACTTTATTCTCTTGATCAGGAATTACATAACCCTTGGGTTGTTCCATATAAATTTCTTTCTCTAAATCACTATTTAAACATGTTGTTTTGACATCCATTTGATGAATAAAAAAGTCTATGAATTGAAGCCAAAGCAATTAAAATACGAATACTTGAAATTCTAGTTACAGGAGTAAAAGTGTCAAAATAGTCAATATTTTGCTTATGAGTAAAACCTTTTGTAACAAGTTTTACTTTATATTTATCAATAGAACCGTCAGGATTAATTTTCCTTTTAAAAATCCATTTGCAACCAATAGTTTTTGCTCCAGAAGGTAAATTAACCAAATTTCAAGTATTATTTTGTAAAATATAATCAAGTTCAATTTTAATGACTTCTTTCTAAAATGGTGCATCAGAAGAAGAAATTGCTTCTGAATAAGTTAAAGGATCATTTTCCACAAAATAAGTGTAAAAATCATTTCCAAAAGAATTTTCTTTTCTTGGTCTTTTACTTCTTCTCAAATCCACATTTTCATAAATATTTTCAATAATAGGTGCATGAGAAATATTATTAATTTTTAAAGGAAACACATACTTAAAAAATTTATCATTTTTTATCTCAAGTATAGTATTATAATCAAGCACATCACTTTTCAAGATAAGAAACCTATAGACAGTATTATGTTCAGCATAACCAATAAATATGCAATCAGAAGTTTTAGAGCCTATTTTCCTTTTCTTAGGATCAAATAGCATAACTTTAGCAATATACTTTTAAATATTTCAAATTAGGTAGATAACCCTTCCAATGTTCATAAGGTGTTTTACTAGTTTTCTTATATGGTATCCTATTTTGTAAGCGACATGCAGATAATATTACTTCTCTTCAAAGATTTTCAAGTGCATTAGAACTAATAATCATGCAATTCATTATATCTTTTAATGTTATATTTTTCCTTTCAGCCACTATTTGATTCAGGAGAATAGGGTGGAGTTATTTCATGAATTATTCCTTCTTCTTCACAATAATCATTAAGTAAAACATATTCACCATCTCTATCTGATCTAACTCTTTTAATCTTTCTATTTAATTGATTTTCTACTTCAACTTTATATTTAAGAAACATATCAAAAGCTTTATCTTTATTACTAAGCAAATATACTTTAGTATATCTAGAAAAATCATCAATAAAGGTTACATAATATTTTTTACCACCTATAGTTATTGTTTGTTTTAAATCTCCTAAATCAGTATGAATTAAACTTAGAAGTTCAATTTTTCTAAAAGTTGATGTACATGTTTTCTTAGTTTATTTTGATTCAGCACATATCTCACATTTTTACATATATGTATTATTAGAACAAATAATTAAACCAAGTTGTTTCATTTTCTTAACATAAAAAAAATTAACATGTCCTAATTTAACCTGCCATATATCAAATGAATCAACAAGGCAAGTAGAAGAACATGTATTTTCATTCAAAATTTCAAAAATATTGAGTACAAAAAGTCCTTGATTATAATAATCTTTTCCCACAAAACATTATTTTTGGTCATTACAATCTTATCAGATTCAAATAACACCTTAACCCCAACTTTTCCTAATAGAGCCACAGAAATTAAATTTGCTTTAATATTAGGCATATGAAGTACTTCATTGAGAACCAAAGTCTTGCCAGATGTGAGTTTGAGAAGAACTTTTCTTTTGCCAAGAACTTTGGTAGTTGAAGAATCTCCAAAATATACGTGTTCTTCTCCATCCCTCACAGGAGTATAGAAGGTAAAAGCACTTTTGTTTGCACAAATATGCCTTATAGCACCAAAGTCTACAACCCATTCTTTCACATTAGCCATAAGATTAGCTTGAGAAATGACCGCAACAATCACATCATCTCCTTCAACCAAGTTTGCCTTTGGTTTAGGAGGATTGTCATTTCTCACTCTTTTTCTATGTTAAGGTGCATGATGACCTGGCTTTCCACAAACAAAATAATTTCCCTTCTTTTTAAAAGTAGGGTTATTAACTTTAGACTTGTAATAAGAACTTTTATTATCTTACATTTTATTTTGCTTGTGATTTTTATCTTGCACCAAGTTTGCCTTTGAAGCTATCTCATTTGCCTTTGAAGCTTTAATTTCCTTTCGATTAATATTCTCAATTATTATGTGAGTAATCATATGGGCAAGTGACAATTGTTTATACTTGTGTTTCAATTATTGCTTGTAGTCATTCCAGGATTCTGATAACTTTTCAATCAGCAAACCAGCAATGAACTCCTCTTGCAAGGTGATATTTTTAGATTTGAGGTTCTCTAGAAGCTTATGGTACTCATTGATTTGCACCTTGATGTCCTTGTCCTCAGTCATCTCCCATCTATAATATTTACCAATGACAAATTTTTATATGCCAGCATCCTCAATAGTGTATTTAGTGATCATGGAATCTTAAATCTCTTTTGCTTCCTTGTATAAATAGTAGACATCAAACAATTCATTAGAAAGAGTACTAATAATTATGTGTTTACATACCTTGTTTGCAAGAATTCATAACTCCAGTTGTCTAGCTGAAGATTCTGATGGCTTGGAATCAGTGAGTGCAAAGGCTACTCCATGCATGTATAGGATAGAAGATATGTACTCTTGCCACCTTTTGAAGATGTCTCTGTCGAACACTTCAATTTTGGAAATATTAGGGAATGGCTTGGCATATGAAACAGTAAGCATTAGAGGCACTGTTGGAACAGCAGAGACTCTAATAAAAGCAACAACATGGACAGCGATGGGACCCGGTTGAGATAGCAGCAACATTTGGATCATCCATAATTATCCTTAAGATTGTTGGTAAATTTGTAAGTTTGATAAATAAGCTTGAGGTGTGTAAGGACACTATCCTTAAGGATAATTCATCAACATAGATGATTACTTTGGCGTACCCCCAGAATACAACAAGCTCTTCTACTCTGCAATAGTAGCAATAAACAGAAGGCAAGAAATATTACAGAATCCAACACGCAGAGAAGAAGTGTGTAATTTTTATTGTGAAAATAAAATGAAGAGAAATGCTATTTATAGGCCAACTAGCAACTATCAATAGAGAAAAATAAGGTAACCATTGTACAACGGCTAGTAGTAAAGAAAATGGAAGAATATATGATGGGGCAGAATATGGAGATGGTGATAAGAATATAGTGGGGAGTGAGAATATGGTGAGAGAAAATTCGAAAATATTATTTGAAGTAGATAAACATTTTACTTAGTCAAATTTGGACTAGTTTAGATAAACAAAATTTAATTTTAATCTATCAAAATTAAAATTAATCTCGAATTTACAAAACCGAGTAGGACTATGCGCTGATTTGCACTGAAACTGGGCGCGAGCTCAATACTCTCATGGGAGAAAATTGTAGTTAGAGAATGCGAAATTCTTAGTCTTTTAAAATATACCATATAAATTTACATAAATAGCTAAGACGGAGTCCTACTAAAATTGACAAAATTTCTTTAAAAAATTCAAATTCCACCGTGTAAATGCAAATTTCACTTCCTATATTGTCTCACTCCATGATATATATATGTTCTTAGCATTAAAACTAACCTTAAAGAATCCACTTCGATAGCATTCAAAAGCACGCCTATCAACATGTCTCGCTCTATGATTTAAGGCTTAAATCCCAATATACTAATAATTAAATGAAAGTTCTTACATCTGCATCTGCATAATGCAAACCATTCTAAAATACAAATGATAACATGACATCTTACAAAAAACATTTCATCCATGTCTTATTTAAATTAAGTCATAAAAAAGACAGGAAAAAAATACATTGACAGAGAACATGGTTTCGATGCAAAGCACGAACGAGAAGCAGATCTTGATCTTGACCTAGCAGGTAAGCAGCGTGAAGATTTGGGTTTAGGAGATTTGCTGCATTATAAGTCAGTCAACAAATAATTGCAAATCAAACAAATTTTCCTATTCAAGTACTAGAATGATATAAAACTCAGGTTTCTGAGCCTTTTAAGCTCACCTCCGGATAGCTTCAGGACGTAACGCATTAGCATCATTTGGAGAGAATTTGCCTAGTTTTGCAAAATCACGAAGTGAAGCTTAGAAATCGAGTCGAGATTAAAGAAAAATCATATATAAAAACAAAGGGAAAGGAGATTTAAGCTCTCAAAAGATAAAAAAATTTCCCATTGGAGATTAAAATTGGGCTGAAAAAAGGAAGGCAGGAGAAAGAGAAGTAAAATCAAACTGCAAAAAGGGCAGGGAGACGGAGATGTGAGGGTCGACTGAAGGTAAAAAGAGGAGAGAAAGGAAAGTGCCCTAGGGTTGATCGAAATGACATTTTTACCCTTGTCATATCTAAATAAAGGATGATTTAGATAGGAATAATTAGGTAAATCAATAACTAAAGCATATAATGCATAAAAATACATATAATGTACAATTATTTTTAAAAATTAGCATTTTAAATAATAAAATCCCTAAATAATTATTTCTTTAAACAATTATAAAGAAAATAAAATTAAAACAATATATAGAAATGATTTTTAAATTAAATAAAAAAGTTATAATAAAATTTCGATATTATGAAAATCAACAAATAAGATAATAATTGTGAGTAGGTTAAAATTGCTAAGTAATTAATTCACTCCGAAAGAATATATATTTTACAAATTATTAACTTGATAGTTATTTTACCCTCTAAATAAAATTAATAAGATGTTACAATGTGATTGTCAAATAGCATATTAGAAATATATACCTAAAATTTGTTTCATGATTTGTGATTGAATTGAATTCAATAAAAATAACTAAATTATCAAATAAATAAAATAAGATTTAATATATCAATTAATTAAATACAATAATAAAAATATTTAATGTTTAATGATTGCATACCATATAATCGGGTCAATTTCACTATTAATCACTTAATAGTGGTTCAAATATACTTCTAAAGTGTGATATTAATTTTAGTTAGAACGTAATTAAGTTATCAATATAAGTAATTTTAGTTTTGATATTAGATAGCTAATTTACACTTAAATCAATAAATTTACAAAAGTTATTTAACCTTGCATTATTAATAGATTAACCAATTGCTACATAAATCCAAATTATGATTAATTATATATATTAATATTAATTAAAATAGTGAATTTAATTAATTAAATACTTAGTAAAATTATTTTATAAAAATTAATTATAAAAATAAATACTTAATTAGTTATGTATAAATATCAAATATGAAAACAATGTTAGAAAAATTCAAAAGATGGAAGTTTTCGAAACATTTTATTAAATTTTCATTTTTTAAATAATTTTTGCAAAGGAATTTCTGTCGCTAAATCTGTTTATAATATTAGCACTGTATTTTAGCCAAGATCTACTACAGAATTTACTTTTCCATCACAAATCTGTCGCAATTTTTACTTTTATACTTTAATAAATACTTTCACGGCAAAATTCAAAATCTATTACAAATCCGAATTCGGGTCCGTCACTAATCTAATTTTTTTTTAGTATAAATTAGAATTTTACTAAATAAAAGGATATATTATTAAATTAGAGGTATTCTTAAATAGTAAATTTTATAATATATTTTACTAAATATAATATTTTTCTATCTAGATTATTAATTTATTAAATAAAATATTTAAATTCATATATATTTACACACTTTTAAATTTTTTGATTTGTTGAGTATAATATTTAAATTATTTTTTTAAATCGGAAAATCTATAAACGATCAAGATACCAAGTTCCAAGTACATCATGTAACAGCCATTCATTTAACTAACGGCTGGTTCTTCTAAAACACGAAGACCAGGACAATGTCCATAAGCTAAGTAAGAGAGGTGATCCGCTGCAAAGTTTGCTTCGTGATAAACATAAGAGATCACAAAATTATCGAAGGTTTGAGCCATCACTTGACAATTTTATTAATTATTAATTATTAATTAGATTATAAAAATATGATGTGTAGCAAACTTTTATTAAATTAAAATATTCTTATCGTTATATTTAATTATCACTAAAAAAATACTTAAAATAAAAATTTTATCAATTTGAAATATATATTAATAAATAAGAATTTAGGATAATGACTAAGAATTTTACTAAATAAAAAAAATGTATTATTAAACATATGTATTCTTAAAATTTATAATTTGTAAGATCTTTTAATAAATAGAATACTTGCCTATGTAAATTATTAAATTTATTAAATAGAATATTTGAAATTCTATTTTAAATTGACAATTTTATATATAAGTAAATAAATGAGGCACAAAGATTAACAATATTAAATATTAAAATTTATTTACCACAAAATATTTTTTCATATAAACAATTACACGTCAGACTAATAAAATACTTATAAAAAAAGACAAATAGAGCCGCTTAAATTTAAATTTAAGATAAAGATAAAAGTATAAAATATTCAATATATTTGTCATACCTTTCAAAATAATAAGAAATAATTAACATAATAGTTATTTGATAACTGTAAACATCTAATACCGTTTGTGAAGCCAATTTTCTTCTTTTATTTTGAAACAAATTATGGATGCAATATTCATGATTCTTCATGGGATGTCAATGCCATAAAAATTATTTCTACGGAAGAATATTGAAGTTTATAGTTTCCTTTTTTGTGTATTTGAGATTATAATGTATTTATTTAAAAAAAATTATAGTTAATTTGATGCAAGAATTTGTTATGCAAAAAAGTAATTGCAATGGAATTTTACTAGAAAAACAATTGCATCAACAGCAAGGAAAAAAAGTGAATACTCTGCGCAGTTTCTTTCATGTATTTGAGATTGTTATTTATCTATTTTAGAGACTTTTAGAAAGATTTTAGGAAACTTTTTTACTTGAGAAAAATAAATTGTTTTTTCTCATTAATTTAACATGTTATTTTTAAATATTTTATTTATTGTTTTATAGCAAAAAATAATTATTTTTTCTCATTAATTTGGCATTGGATAAATCCTAGGTAGAGAGCTAAATATGATCAACTAATGTGATTATAATTAACAACATTTTAATATAAACTCCTTATATTAGTCTTCCGTTCCAACTAAATTTTATTTAAAATTTGTCTTATATTTTGTAAGTTGGAAAAAAATAAAAATGTACAGTTCAATATTTATATCAATTAGACATCATTTAAATGATTAAAAAACACAAGCATTGCATAGACTTTCGACTAGTATTAATAATATAAATAAATAAAACTTTTTGATAATAATATTAATTTTAATTTAGTACTAAATTTCTTATAGCAAAAGTTATTAAGTTGTTATATTACAAAATCCATTTTATTAATATTCTTCAATTAATATTAAATTATTAAAGTTGATGTTGAATTAAGATTGCCTTGATTTAAGTTAAGCACATTATGTGATTTATTTTATTTGTCATATAACTTTTATTATTTTTATTTAAATTGATTTTTTTTTACTTTAAATGATGTTTTATTCTCATGAAAATGTTATTGAATTAACATTATAAATTTTGTCCGTATATTTATTATAAATTTTATAAAAATAGTGAATCACGAGGAATTTATGTGCATAATTTACTGATATTAAAGAAATGAAGTATACAATTCAATATTACAAATTAAAGTATATATGCTTCACAACAACAAAAAATAGAAAAATATAAAAAATTATATGAAGGTAAGTTTTCCAATGCAAATAAAATTACATAATTACTAAAAGGTATGCATCAGATGAATTGGGTTAAAATTATATTCGATTCGAATTATCTAAGCTCGAAATAATATTAAAACACAGTTTGACCGATCTAAAATTTTTTGAAGCTTAATCTGATCAAATTAATTGGCCTAAAATTATATTTATATTTATTAAAAATAAAAAATAATTAAATATTAATCACATTAACTCTAAATTTGAAATGGGTTGAAAAATAATTTTACATTTTCATAATAAACATAAAAAAGTATAAAATATTATTTTTTTTATAAATTTAATTAATAAAATTGAAATTAAGATAATAAAATTATTATTTAAATTGGGTTACGTAAATTGAGTTTCATCTGAATAAAATTTTTAACCCGAATTGTATAACCTAAAAATTCGAAAAATTCATCGGACTGGGGGTTTTGCTCATTCCAACCCTTTACTAACAAATTAACCCCGAAAACTAAACTACTCACAGCTGCATCTAATTAAAACCGCACCAAAAAAATTGTATTATCACTTCCTTTTTGGAAAGCATAATTCTACTTGCATTGATAAAATTTAAGTAATACTACAAAAAAAAATCTGTTTTTAGTGATGGAAAATAGTTAGGATTTAAATCCGTAGCTATTTAGTTACGAAATTAGCTATGAATTCTATATTTGGTAGCTAAATTAAATAGATGACCTACATAGCCATGGATTAACTATGAATATATTGTTCCGTAGCTAAATAATGTGGCAAATAATGGCGCAAATTTATAAGTACGGAATTAGCGAGGGAATATCTGTAGCTATAGTACAATTAATTTATTATAAGATTTAGTTACGGATGAATCCATAGCTAAAATTTTATATGGTAATAATTTTGTTTTGAAATTATTAGCTATAGATAATTCATAGTAAAAGCTATAGTTAACATTGGCTACGGAAAAAAGGCATAGCTAATCCGTTGCTAAATATTATTAATTTTTAAAAAATTAGAATTTCTATTAATTTTATATTAAATTACAATATATTGTATAATTATAAGTTATAATTATGTCTTCATTTGAATTATATTAATGAATAAAAATAATATAATTTTAAAAATATTTTTAACTTTTTTATATCCTAATTTTTATAATAAATTAATATTAAATTGTATTTTTATATAAAAATTGATTTTATTTTTGTAATTTATTCTCTCTTGATGTGTAGGTATATATGAAAAATTAGAAATATGATGTTAAATAATCTAGACCCTTTATGGCTTATTTTAATCTAAACTCTCAAACTATATTTTTCTCATTTTATTTCATTTTATTTTTCATTCTTTTCTTTCATTCATTTGCTCATTAATTATTCTTTTTTCCTACACCATAATATTCCCGAGCCTTCAAAATTTTAAACTTCCCGAACTTCGATTTTTTAGGAAATTCAAGTTGAAACTTCGGAGAATTTTTAAAATTTACTTGAACATTGAAAAATTATCACGTTTGTTCCTAAAATCCTCAATTAGGCCCAATTAGATGCTCACAAAATTTCATAAAAAAATTCCTTCGAGAAGTAGGCGAACCAAAATTTTTGGAAAATTGTGGCAATTCGATTTGCAGTAGAACTTTGAGAATTTTTATACGGCCAATTGGACCTCTAAAAATTGTCACGTTTATTTCTAAAATCCTCAATTACCTTTAATTAGAGGCATATCAAATTTCACAACCAAATTCCACTGATAAAATAGTTAG
>CANXYI011961216.1:0-13874 GCA_948208565.1 Hura crepitans
TCCCAATGGACATGCATCATCAGGCAGAAATTCAATCAGGAGCTGCTCACGCACAGTGGACAACTGAGACTGCATGAGGGGTCATTAGTCATTAGTGTATACACGTGAGAGCCAATCATTATGAGTAAAATCATTAAAAAGAAACCCACAACACTAAAAGAATTCAATTAGAAGCTTTACATCTGACAAATTCAAGCTCTTAATAATCTCAGCTGCTAACAATTCTCTGCTTTGATCCCCTGTAATGTCCATTTCTGAAAGATATTTTAAAGCTGAATCATCATCATCTTTAGATCCATATACGCTTGGGTGGTGATCATTAGCAGCCTTTAACTTCCTTTCATCAACCAAGCGCAGAAAAGGATCAACCTGATCCAGGAATAACTCATGTTATATAAAGTTAAATTTACATAACAAAAGGGCACATGGAAACAATTAAGACTTCATTTGCAGTAGTTTGAATACCATTTTTTCTGTAAGAACCTTCTTGGCAGAATCAACAAGTGGAATAATATCCCATGCTTTTGATGAAAAGAGAATCATTGAAGTTGCCAAGGTAAAGAGAGACCTACGGCGTGATGGTGGCAGTACCCCTACCAAAAGAAAATAAAACTATGTTGTGAATTGGCAGAGTTAACATCCATTAGGTTGTGAAATATAATATGCTCTTTATATGCAAAGTAATTGGATAATAGAAGGAATACGAGGGCTAATGAATGACTTGATCACCTCCACAATTAAAAGCTGTGCATGATTTTTAAAAATTATGAAGATTCACTATTAAATTTGTTCAAATCCCAGGGAGCATATAATAATTAACCCTAGAATCTATATACGCAGCAACAACTTCTGAGGGCTTGTAAAGTTTAAACTCACATGCAGAAAACATGAATAAGCTCTACTGCAGCTTCTGTCTGCAACATTGACCAAATCATGTGTTGTCCATCTAAATAAACAAGAGATCTATAGATAAATTTGAAACCTAAAGGTCAACTTATATATAGGACTCTGTGTTCTAAGTATCAAGGCTGAAATTGCCTCAGTCTCTCATTGACAAGATGCCATCGTACGAAATCTCAATCCCATGCACACAAGGCAGGGTCAACCGGATAGCGAATTGTTGAAATTTTTGAAACTTATGCTAATCAAGAACACATGAAACAAGCCATCTCATTGTTTATTTCCAAATTCATGGATGAGATCTGCAGTATGATGAGTAGAATAGAACTTTAGGGGCCTACCTCTATCATTAAGAGCAATGTCTCTCAAGGAAAATGCAAGCTGAAAACTCCGAATCAAAGACTCATGACTGGAATTCTGTGACAAAAAAGCAAAGTATAATAATAATAATAAAGCTTGATTTGCTAATTGAAAATTTTTGCGCAGTTAAATTATATCAATTCTTAGCAAGGAATTTTCAGAATGATATAGGTGTTTTTATGGTATTTACATCTTTTAAATCAAAATACTGAATAACCTAGTTATATGTTGTGACACTGAAATGCTATGATGTAGAGAGCAGCAGCTATAAAAGAACACTTCTGGCTATTGAAAATAGAACAATGAAAAGGAAAGAAAGTCTCAGCATATGAAATACAGTGTCAACCAAGATAAATCAATTTGGAAGATCTTTCATGATAGAGAGAAAAACATGCATAAATCTTATAGACAGACACAAAATGGTAAGCACATGAAAAGAAAAGCCAATATCTTTAAAGGTATAAAACCAACTTGCATCAAAGGAACATTATCTTGTGACATTGTTAAGCACTTACCTTGGCTTGGGAGAACAATAATACCAAGCCATATGTATGTGCAATAGCTTCATAGTTCTCTGGTGTATTTGCAGGAGAAATGGACTGTGCCCAAATTGATGAGAGCAAAAGACTAATCTGATGCCTACTCAGCCTTAGAGAACCAGCATCCTGAAATCAATAGAGATAGAAGAAAAAGTACGTATCTATTATAGACTGAACTAGGATGAGCATATAAAAACCAATTGCAAAATAATGCTTTGCAATTTTCAGTTTATCATTATGTTCCAAAGAGGGGCAATAATGCGCTGCAAGAAAACCAGTTCTCGTATCCACAGAGCATGATGCATAAAGCTTTGGCCCCATTTCTTACCAGAACGTGTCTTGCAATTGAAGCCCTAAGGCTGCATAAAAGATAAGCTAAGACAATAATTGACATGTCCATGCTCCTTTTGATCATGAACAAGTTTTAACTTTAAGCTAGAGTAGAGCTCAATCTCTTCTCACTTGAGTGTTGCTAGTTTGTACAAGATATCAAAGGTATAAAGATCTTGCTCTTCATATTTAACTCTTTGTAAAACAGATTCCTAACCAACGCTTGAAATTGCTAATCAATGGAGATAAATGAGTTTACGAGATCTTATGAGTGAAACCCCTCTTCTGAATTTACTATAGATAACTGTTTTACATGCTTAACAAAAACATTATTGTCGAATACAGCATGTCATTCCTTTAAAACCTCCATTAATGTATTACTCAAAATTTTTAAACTATTTAAAAACATCTGTTTAAGAATTTTCAATTGATTTAGCTATGCCCAATCTTTTTTGTGGTGTTACGCACTATAAAACCTTTAATAACTATAAGTAAAATGAAAAGCACTATTTTCATTACTCTTTGTATGTACTAAAAGTGCAGAGCCAACGTGTGTGAGAAACTACAAATTGAACTTGTACCACTATCTATCATGAAGTTACTCAGGAACCTGTTACAACTCTATCTTGACCCTAAATGAATCAAGGTTTCACTGACTTATACCATATTCATTTAGTAAATGAGTTTTAATAATAATTAAGTATGGTTCATCAACATTCAGGAACAACCTCAAGAAAGCCTTTATCAAATAAAGTTTTGAGAATCACCAGTGGCTCAACTAATTTTCAAAGGCCGAGACCAGTGTAGAATGCAATTTTACAGCCACAATTAACCTGAATGCCATAGATGAATATATTTGAGTGTTTTTGAAGATGATTGTTATCTTCCCAGGTTAAGGACCTTATCACTGGGTGATGGACAGGAAATCATCTGGTCCAATCCCATTCTTTGGTTGTTGCCCTTGTTGAACCTAAGATGAATAATTATGGAACTTGTCAAAGGGAGCTCCAGAACTCTGAAACTCTTTAAAAGAGGAGTTTAAAACTTTGTATTTTCTGCAAAATTCCTGAACTTGTCTTATTAATGAATAATATCTCTAAAATAGAAGTTTACAAAATAGGAATAAATAAGAACCGCAATATTAGGTTTCTATTTTAAGAAATAAAAATAACAAAGAATCCTATTTTAACTAGGAAAAGCTTAACTAATACTAGCATTTTCCAAGCCTCTAAAGGAGCAGTCAACAGTAGACACTGAAAGGATCGTTCCAATATGATGAGGCAATAAACACATTTAGGACCATGTTATGGGTGCTACTGCTACCACAACATTTGAAGCAGCAGCAGATAATGTAACCACGAATTACATGAAAAAGCAACCAAGAAAATAAAAATATAGGAAAATTTGAAATACACTGCCATACTTACTAGTTCTGAACTTTCAATATTTTCATCTGCTATCAAAGGTGCATGAGGATTTTTCACACTGTATACTTGATTGTATGAAAACTTTGAATTATCAGGCATCCCATTCCTGCTTTCTTCACCCTGAAGAACAACATTTTCTTTGTCCTCTTGAGAGGCATTTTCCTTCGTTGATTTTTTTTCCTTCCTCAACTTCTCAAAGAGGGCAGCTGAGGAAGAAAAGACAGACACAGTTCTTGAAAGTGTTAGAAGATTTGAGCCTTTCTTTGACTCTAAATTAGCTGGGGATGTCCGAGGAGAAACTGAAGATGGCACAAGAACAACAGAGAAGATGCGGTGAGCTCCAAGTCGTATTTCATGGTCAGGATGGACCATAGCTGGGAGTAGCTGATGAAATAAAGCCTCAGGGAACGCCTGAAAAAGAGAAGAATCATTTAGCAGAACGAGATGTAGAAATAAAAGTTGAGAATGAACTTAGATGTTAAAAGCCCATGTGATTTACCTTGTTTTCATAGGACAAATTTGGTATTGAAGCTACAATTTGAGCAGTACGATAAACAGCAGAAACTGTTCTGCTTGCTATAACTGTAGTAGTAGAGATGTTCTCCAACATCATAGACATAACATCAAGAATTGGGCCTGCATCTCCAACCTGTTTACCAGTGAATTGCAATTTTATCTTTTCGAAATAAACAATAGCTATTACTTATTCATTACCAGCAAAACATTTGCAGCTACAGATAGGTGTTAAAAAAAGTGGGAAAAGAAAGAGAAAAAGAGCATTGCAAAACCCTAAAGAAGCATGCTAACAAGTATTTTGGGATTAAACTTCATAGCAATAAATCATTTAGGCTAAAATTAACTCAAACACCACCAGAGATGAGTGCCACCTTATATGATAATTCTACAAGACATTTATCCACTGCTTCTCCTAAGTTTTTCTTCCAATTTTTTATATCAGCTCCCAAAGTTTCTTCATCAAGTGAGAAATGTAAACTCTTCCGACAATGCCTCATGATATCATGTACCGCACCAAGTATTGATACAGAAGGCTCAACTTTTGCATGTTGAGCAAGAGAAGTGGTAACCTCAACAATGTCAAGCTGCATGTTGGGTTGTTTTAGGACATTTTTGTGATCAAGGTGCTTAACCAACGTGGACAGCAAAACATGAGTATTTTGCCCTAAAGATAAAAGAATAAGATATAAATTAGAAAAGCAAGAATAAATAATCATTGACCTGCAACTAATATAAATGAGAACAGAAATAGCATGTTTAGTGTTAAAGTCGAAATGTTCAATGAAATTATAGTACCAGAATCATCCATTAAATGCTGCATATCCTTTAACACTGGGAAGGCCAGACCATATTCAAGAGACCACAAATTTGCATTATCAAAGTAACGAAACAAAGATTCCAAGACACGGCGAATGTTTGTGGCCTCCTTTCCTAGCCTTGCCATAATATGCAAGCAAACTTTGGACCAAAAGCAGGGATTTCTTGCATCTTCACTGCCAAATAAGAGAATGATCAATATCTGAAAGAAAACGACTCAAATCACATATTTGTTGAGAGAAGTTGAGCCAAGAGATTACGCTGTAACATTTACTTCTCCATTTTCATTAACAATTTCTCTCCATGAAGGAACCCTTGTAAAAACCTCTGCTGGGCTGACATGAATCGCATGACCCTCATTTTTTAGCACTTCTCGTACCCACCTATTCTGAGGATCTTCCTTGTTAGTGTCAAGGATCCCCAAAATTTTCTTAGGACTTCCATAATTTTCTAAGACAGCTGAAACAATCTGTTTAATCATATAAAATGAATATTAATCACACTGAATAATTCATATTTTTTAAAACAGGAAATATTTTGGAAACTGAAAGTATAGCAGATTCCTTAAAAGTAAGCTGCAGAAAAGTAAAATAAAATAAAATAAAGAATGTATACTGGTGATGTATTTTTATAAAACGCTGAGAACAGGTTTCTACTTAGCAATATGAAAATAAAATTGCTTCCCAGGAACCATTGTTTCTGGGGCAGATTTACATAAATTATAAAAAATATAACAAGCAAGTGAGACACATATATTAATTTATCTCTGCTGAATAGCATTTTATAGAGATGCAATTCATTTATACTGCTACTCTCGGTAGTTTGTCTTTTCAAGCTGGCTATTCTGAACTTAGAGATTTGAACTGACTTAAAAATCACAACTCTGTCAATTTTCTCTCTCTCTGGTGAGATCATTCATGCTTTATCACCTTAAGCTGCAATAACTTTTATTTTGCAAGCAGAACTTATTTAATTAACAATGAATATTAAATTGGCAAAGATGAAAGGATATCTAACAGATCTCTGAGAAAACTATTTATCAAATACAGGGAAAGAAATAGCTAGTTTAAATTTTGCCAATTCACAAAACAGTGTTTTTTAAAAAAGAATTGGTCCCAGTCATGGTGTTGTGGAATCACACTAGACTGAGTTTTCTGAAAAAGAAAAATAATAATAATAATAATAATTATAATAAATGAGAATAATTCATAGTTCGAAACATAGCTCAATATACAACATATTTATAATCTCAATGTTTAGTTTAACTATTATTAAGAGGAAATTGTTATTTGCCAGCTGGCATCTATATTCTTAGACCTATTATTTTACATAACCATCTTTCATTATGTTGTAATGCTTATGCTTAAACTTCACAATGAATGTTTAACATATTGTCCTGTTAACAAGTGGGTTGCCAATGAAAACAAACAACAAAAGCAAGCCCACTAGACACCAAGACATCAAAACAAAAGAATATTACATAGTGGGGTAAAAATGGAGGATGAGCGCCTAACACCACAACCCCAACTATGCATGGGCATTCTCTCTCTCTCTCTCTCTCTCTCTCTCTATTCTCCACTTTTTCTTTTTTCTTCTGGCCAGATTTGTGAATCTTACGAATCAAAAGTATCAGTATATCAGACCAATAAATTTTGAATCCAGATAATCAATTCTGTATTAGTAGATGAAACTGCAATTAGAATCCTGCTTACATATTTGAAATGATAAATATTTATCCACGATCAGGACTTAGAGAATTATATAAAGCTCATCAAGAGGCATCAAATCATAAAGAACCTAGATCAATGTCATTTAAGAAGTCAAAAACTCGCTTACATTGTCAAACTCCACTGAAATATGAGAGTGTTCGCCCATTAAACAAACCTTCACATCAAGAAAATGTAGAATTCAAAATTAGAATGCTTGAAAAAAGTATATGTTCTGGTAAAGATATTACATTATGTCAATCAAAGCCATGTTGATTTTGTCATCATTCCAATAGGTTTGCTAATGATCAGCTGACTGAAGTAACAATTTTCAGAAAATAGGAGCCGATCAATTTATATTTGAAGATGGGCACTTAAAGCTACTTAGATTCAGGAAACCAATACTTAAGGACTTGTATTATGATTTTTCAAAATAACGTGACAAAAGCTCTGTTCTGGTTCACACTACTCAAGGGTCAGCAGTGGCATCTTCCATGCTCTAAAACATAGTGGAATGCCCATTCAAGTTGTCAACCAAGATCCTTGAGTTTCAAACAGCATAAAATTATTGGTTGAAAAAGAGTCATGGAGCCAACTGAATTACATAGCAACTCATCTTAGGACACTGGACTCTATCAAGTAGGTCAAGTATTAAGTTCCTCAAAAAAAGATTGAAGTAAGGACAACAAGAGCAGCCTGTACATGTTTTATGAGGCTTCATTAATAATCAGATTCGGATGCCTTGAGCAACATGACTTCCAGGTAGAGCATGGGATGTCAATGGACTGGTTAACAAGTGCATCAATTCTCTCTTTTTGAGCAGAACGTTATGTTCACTTCAAGAAAATTCCAAACCTAACTATTAAAATCAGTTAACTAATTCTAAAAATTCGATGAACCATCACTCCAGTATTAACCTTGCCTAACTAATAAAAATGGTAACAAGTCCTAATGAGCAATGATTATGTTAACCATCATTTCAGTATTAACCATAAAACAGCCATCAATTTTAAAAATTCCAAGTAATTCAAATGTACCAATAAAATCAATTCTTAATACTATAAAACATGTACACAAATTAATAGTTGTCGACTATCAATTAAAAAAAAGTACAAAAATAAAACCCATAAAAATCTAATACACCATCATGTTTAGAAGACAAAATTATAACCTAGTATACGTTGAACTTTAGATAGATAATGCTAAAAAAAATTACGGAGATTCAGTATAATTTCATGCCATTCATCAGATTTTTCTTTTTTAATTTCATAAAAACTAAGAGTGATAAATGATATAATTTTATAAAAAAAACTGCATTGAATTGGAATTCATGGCATATTTATGATACGAATTGACTAGCAAATAATACAAATTCTCTTTTTCTTGGGAATCAATTGTGCAAAATTAACATTAAATAATTTAATTGCATGACATCAAAATGATTTTTGAACTTATTACACATTAAATTTTATTTTTCAATACAATTACATGCATATAGTCCTTGAATAATAGATAATATATTTCAATTCTTTTAAACGTATTTTACATTGGATTATTATATTGATAGATAGAAATAATATAACTGAGTAAGGTGGAAAAAAAAAAAAAAGAATATCTAGCACAAGAGGTGCATAAAGGAAGTCTGAGGTATTACAAGACTAATTAATTAAAATTATAAAATCTTTTATATTCAAACAAGTTTGATTCATTAATCTAAAATTTGAATTCATAACTATTAAGTATCCCACATCAATTAAGTATGAATATATGGTGCTCTTTATAATAGCTTGTGCAGCCCTTGCCCTTTAAGCTAGCTTTTTGGGTGAGTTAGGTCAAGTCTATTTTCTTTATATGGTGTTAGAGCTATTGGTTGCAATGTTGGGCGTGAGGAACTGAAGGGATGTATCAGTTAAATATATACAGTGCTCTTTATAAAGGCTTGTGCAATCCTTAGCTTTTGAGATAGCTTTTGGATGAGTTAGGCCAAGACCAATTTTTTTTTTTTATAATAACAACAATATATATCATTATTAAAGGGGTGTGCATGTGTGTGTGAATCATATTGTTAGTTTTTTCAAAATAAAAGATCAAAAACAAATGAATATTGAAATATAAAAACCAAAACCAAAGGTTCGGGTGCAAAACTTCGTTGGTTTTTGGTTTTTCATTTATCTGAGGGAGACCCCAAGTAATAGCCAACTATATGGCTAAGAGCTTCCACCCCGTGTTTCAAATTTTCATACAGATGCAGCATTGACATTTCTTAAGATCTAAATGAAGACGATAATGAGGAACAAGCAACATTCAAATCAATAGATTAAAAATATTGTGAATTAGAATTGCAAATTGCTTGCAACTTAAATAGAAAATGCACTGGTTATCTATGCATCATGATGGACTAATTTATGAAATTTATTAACTATTATATTGCTTAGAATGGCTCAAAATAAAATGAAAATTCTATTACCGATTGTAAGTATTCGAAGCCACTAGCATACTGAAGAACATGCCAAGAAAAACAGAAGTTAAAAGCTTTTTTTCTCATACTACATAGCTTAAAGAAACAATTTTTATTAAGAATCATTGTTCAAGACTTTGAAAAGCAGTAGTAGTAAATAAATAAATACCATTGAAGAAAGAGCTTGCAGCCCTGCTGCGCGCAGATTCTGCGTCCTTTCATCTTCTCCCACTTCTTGAGCTAATTGACAAAGTGTAGGAATAAAGCCTTCTAAGTTAAAAATATAAGTTGCATCCTTCTGTAAATTTGCTTAGATAATGTGAGATTGATGTTGTCCATGGTAAGAACCAGAAGCATAATAAAGAACAATTGTAACTGAAGCTATAAGATAGAAGTTCAAAATTTGCACCTACAGTACTGACCTGATTATTCACAAAAAGAAAGAGAGTCTCACATCCCATAATCTGTAGTTCATCCTGCCGTGTTTGCTCCAACAGCGTATGCATAATGCTCAATAAGCTACTAGCAAGCAGAGGCCTGTAAAATTATCTTCAATCACAAAAGCAGCCATATATTGAATGGGAGGAAGAAAGAAATGAAACAGTGGTAAAGGAGTGACCCATACAAATAGCTGACATCTAACTCTAGCTGTATTCCAGAAGAAAAAGACTAGGAGAAAACAACAATAGCAACGCTCTTGAGCTTGCATTCCAGATGACAAGCGTATAATTCTCAAACAGACATGTTATCTCTTTCAACTATTAAAGTTTGATTGTTCCAAATCTTGAATATGACCATTAAGCATGGCTTACATGTCTTCCAACCAAAATAAGCTGATCTTCATGTGCATGTAATTATTAATATTTGCTAGCCTACCATTAAACTGCTAAATTCCGTGAACTTTCTATACTAAAACTTCCAAGACTTGAGCGCAGAAACTAAATTTTATCCAATAAATTTTACTTTATCAGCATGCTGAGAGAGATGTTAGATAGACTTCCGAGCTTGTGATAGAGCAACAAAACGAAGCTTTTATAAACAAGGACACCAAAAGTGCAAATTCATCAAAATTGTCTAATCAGAGAAACATGCATATAAATATTTTAATACCTGGTTTGTTTTATGCAGTAAACTATGTCCTTAAATAACTAATAATCATGCATAGCATGCAGAAGAAAGGAAAAAATATAATGAACTCACATTTGCTCTTTACAGGAGATCAACAATTTCTTGTAAATACACATCACGATTTTTGCTGATTGAAAGTTCTCATTTCTCAGTTCCTTGTAACACCTTTGTTCAAGAGAATTTGTGATCTGATAATTAACACCATGGTTTCATCAAACAAAAAACAACTGACATTTATTGATCATTTTTTTTTAATGCCAACCTAATCATCTCTGTGATATTGAAAATAAAAATATAAGAACTGCATAAAGGATATGTCCAATAACATTATCAGAAGATGTGCAGACAATGAATGCATAAAATCTATTCTTCTTGTATGTCTTCTAGTAAGTTCTAGCTAATTTAACAGACAACATCATCTGTTTGTGCATGAAAGAGACTTCAATTCACAACTATTTAATGAAACAATACAGGATGACTCAAATTTGTAATTCCTATACTTTTTTTGCCATATAATTAAGAAAAAAAGAGGTGTTAGGATAACACGAATAAGATCATCAGGTTCAATTCCCTTTTCTTTGTTTCGATTCTTTGAACCACCTATTGTGAATGGAAATTCAGGCTCATTAAAGGGAGCCTGAAACCTTAGACCTCATTTGAGAGAGCTCTAGATCTCTGTTTTAATAAAATTTCTGACTTGTTTTTATTAATTAAATAATACCTCTTAAATAGAGGTTTACAAAATAGGGAAATAAAGAATCCTATTTAAACTAGGAAGGTTTTATTAATTCCTAACAAAGAATCTTCTTCTAACTAGGAAAATTTATTTATCTCCTATAATTTAGGAATTCTAGAACTGATTTATCTCCTATTAATTAGGGATTCTACAGGTGCCCTATTTAGAACATTTAGAACCATAACAAGAAGGTACTTCCCAACAAAAGAAACAGTTATTTCAAAATTTACTATTCACATGACAATCACTATACTTAAATTTTTCTTTTTAGATGATGATTGACTCTCAAGAAGGAAAAAGAAAAAAAGAAAAAAGCATAAACAAATTTTTAAACTGGATTGGTAAAATCATTTTCTTGCTGTGTGGTTGACTCAGTTTTGTGAGTTTTTAGGTGTGACTTCACATTTAATAGTTACCAATTTTAATCCTAAGAATTATTTACACTCTTGACGCAAAACTTCTAATTGTCTGGTAAATGGTTGTCCAGCATGGAGAAAGAGTGAGAGGACATATGCAATCACATCGTGCTACCACATTGAAAAAAGAAAAGAATAAAAAGAAAGCAAGCGGGAGATGATAACATTATACTAAATCAAAAACTAACTGTAAATAACAATATAAGAACACAACAATCAGCCACAAAATCTTGCAGACATTACTTTCATAAGAAAGAGAAAACATAGAAAGTTCAACATGTGTTATCCGACTTCACGTCATTGGGATCCAACAGCTATAACCTTTGACAACAATTTAACAGCTATAAGTTGTAACATTAAGACTAAATTATTACCCATCTGCATTCAAGTGACCAAAGAGACATTGATTTGTTTAAAAAAATGACAGTGTAACTATGTGTATGCATGCAACTTTCACATAAAATTGTCACCTAAACAGAGAATTATTTTTCAGATTTTATCGGAAATTATAATAGCAATACCTTGGGGATGCGAAGAGGATTTTTTGCAGAATATTCACATAGCTTCGCAATCATCCTCTCATTTGGTCCATCATCCTGCCATTCAATGTTTCACAAACACCAATTCAGGAGAACAAATGCTAAATTTTTAAAACATCTTCACTGCTGAACAAAGTGAAAATTCCTTAAGCATGTTCTTTGCTTGCTGTTTAAAGGAGAATAAGAAAAATAAGAGGCTTTTTATCAAACTTATTGCACAGGAAAAGCTTGAATTTACAAGAAGCAAGGAGGTGAATGACATCAGAAATTCTCAATCACTTGTAACTTAAATGAGAAGTGTAGAAGTGGTACCGTCAATTCTAAATTATGCAAACTAGAAGAAAGCAGACTGAAGTCCCCAAAATGAATTTGCAAACAAAAAGTAGACTGGGTTGATGATAAGCCGAAAAGGAAGGACAAGGATGTCCAAAAAGGATATTGGAGTTTTAGATGGGACCTTGGCATAAATTTCATTAGTTTCTGAATCCAAAAAATGTTTCAGACTCTATTGATGCAGGAACTTGGTGAAAATTCACTTTCTGAATCCCAACTGTCCTTATTTCTACCTCATGCGTTTACAAATCATAGTTTGAAGAAAAGCCTTTCACTCAATTAGTCCAAGTTTTCATAAAACTTATGCAACGCGTGTTCAGATTAGTTGGTAAAAGGTATCAAGATGTCCTCAATAAGATATTGCAGATTGGTTGGTTATCAATCAGTTGTATTGATTAATCAAATTGGTGAGCTATTAATTTGGTTATGCTAACATATAGTTAAATGCAACAACATATTGTGCTCAAGTGCCCATGTTTAAACATTTGAATAACATCAAAATGCTTCCGATCAGTTCAACATTTCAATAGATAAAGGGATTAACAAGAAAGTTTCTGTTACTGAAGTAAACAACCAACTAAAAGAGTCATAATTGAATGTTGCAGCTTGATGATTACTAAGACCAAAAAGCTTGAAAACCTGTTTCCGTATCTAACATATTACCATCAGAGAATTCTAACCTGGTTTCGAGGAAAAATATTTGCGATGAGCTTCTTGTACCGCTTGATTGGCTGTCTGGACCTTGCCCTCATGGCAGGACAAAAGAAACAAAGGCTACCGCATGCAGGCAGCAGCTGCCTCGAAATTACCCCGGAAACCACACTCATTTTCAGAACAACTGCTTTCTTTCCCTTCAAAACCAAACGGGGTCGGGTTTTGGCGTATGAAGGGAAAGAAAGACTCAATTTCAAATTGGGGGCAACCTTCAAATTCTACTACCAGCCTGCGATAAAAATTTCGAGTCACGAAACAACGTGCGAACGGGTAATTGAAGCTATAAAAAAGGAATCATTTTTGAAACAATATAGGTAGCAAATTCAACAACACAAACAGAAGCAAATTTGAACAATTATAAATCCGGAAACTAAATTGGCCTGAACTAGAGAACTAGTGGATAAAACTAAGACAAAAGAAAAAGGAAATTACACAGAAAATGGACAAAAAGGAGAAAATTTGAAAAGAAAAAGGAAAACGAAAAGTTCTACCTCTAAGATCAGAAGCAGGAAGAGCTGACCAAAGGGTGGAAATGTCTAAGCCATGGAAGAAAGGAAGCGAATATTCAGGAACTTGAGCACCGCTAAATTTAATGTCTCTCTCTAATCCTAGAAACGGAAAAAATAAAAACAAAAAAATTCTAAAAATTGCAAAGAGAGCCGGCGCCATACCTGAAATGATGGAGAACTTACATGCATCCAAAGGCGTTATAAATGGGGCGGGCCCATTGTAAAATCTCTCGCTCCATTGCCATAAGTGCTCAGTAATCCCTCTCTCCTCTCCATTGTTCGACAGTTAATTACCGGATCTTCTGTCTTCTTTACTTGTCTCGTCCGGTTCATTTCCATTTGCATTCCGGTTCATTTCCAACCCCAATTTTCTTTACCCGTCCTGTGCTTGTGACATAATAAATGCCTATTTTAATCTTTTTATTCTATTCAAAATGTAATTAATAG
>CANXYI011961302.1:0-18692 GCA_948208565.1 Hura crepitans
GGAATAAAATATAAGAGTGATGAGTTAGATTGACCTTAGGATTGAGGTTTAAATGAGATAAGCAATGAGATGCTAAAAATGAAAAATGACCAAATGAATAGTGTCAGTTGCGAAAACTGACCAAATGAATAGTGATTTTACGACAGTAGCAAAATCGTAATTAAATTTGAGGATTAGACCTAGAATAGTAAGTTGAGGATAAAATAACACTGAAGATGGTCTAAATTAGTTAATGGCCTATTAGTTAAACGCCCACTAGATGGGTTGATCGGTTAACTAGGGATAGAGTAGCTAGGAGGTAGTCAATCCTTCTAGGGCCCACTGCCATGTGTTAGTGTTGTTAAGACTATGCGATGCTTCGGCATCCTATTTGTTGTGACTGTGGATATTAGAAGTGGTCTATAGATGGCTCCCTATTATCCACATCTATGTGATGCTTCACAGATATTAGGTGTGGTCTACAGATGTGTCCCTGCTATTTGCTAGTTTGATATTGGGAGTGGTCTACGAATAGGTCCCTACTATTGGGCGAGGTAGGTGCAACTACCTAAGCCCTAAAATAGGCCACTACACAAGATAGTCCCGCTATCTAGTGTCTTTAAGTATTGTCTATCTATGGGCCTGTAAATAGATAAAATAAATAGTAATGACTAATGCATAAACTGAATCAATGAATAATTGGACCTAGCAATTTAGGGTGACTTTATTGTGTGTGGAACCTTGCATATTACTTGTTGCATGAGACATAATGTAATTATGTTATTCCACCACTGAGTCTAATACTCAGCATATCAGTGTTTCGATGTGCAGGTTACGGTAGAGTACGGGTCAGCATCGGACATCAGCATTAGTGTAGCTATCCCAGTCTTTTGGTATATTTCTTTTCTGTTAAGTTATGTATGTATAGTGTATTGCACTCATGTATATATATAGATAGAATGGGAAGTAGAACTATGTATATTAATGAAAAGTAAAATGGGAAGTAGAACTATGTATATTAATGAAAAGCATTTAGTATGAAAATACAGTGCTATAAAGTGAATGGTTATTTTCTTGGCATGCCTTTGTGTGTTGATGGGTTTACGACCCTATGTGATGTGAACCTGATGAATTGTTATATTGCTAATTGTTTTTGGAGGACCAGAGGGTCCAAAGGAGGAATAAAGAGGGTGTTTATATTAAAAGTGTGTTTTCTTTGCAGGTTTAGTTGGCTTAGGAACTAGGGTAGCCGTTATGCTTCCTGAATTTCTATGATTGTCTAATAATGTCTGAGGGAACTTTTAATGGACCAAAATAGGACGTAATTAGAGATTAAAAGATCATATGTGGGTAATTGAAGGGTTTGGTCAACTTTGGTCAAACAAGAGGAGTAGTTAAACGAAAGGCTCCCAAGGAAATCTAAGGATGGGTGACTTTAGTGGGAAGTGACACGCCTTGCCCATTTCAAGTGGAAATAGGTAGGGGGTGTTACACCCCGGGCACACCTCTCAGACCCAATGGCACTATTCACAATGTCTCAGAACATGGGCATTACACGAATAACCCTCTATAGCTTCTCTTTACCCTTGCTCTTGTCCTCCTCTAAGTTTTTTAATTTCCATAATAGAAAACTATTAGAAAATTGATAGAAAATTCTATACAACTCTAAAATTGAAAATAATACTATAATCATGAATTAGAACATCCTCAATTACTCAAAAAATTATTATAACTTCAAAATATGGCTTGCCCAAGTTTAGGGGGCTATAAAACCCTAAACCTTCAATCTTGTCTTCTACCCCAGAATCACCATTTTCTTGTAAAATTGACACTAAAATAGAGCTTTACATGCAAAAAGGGTCATTTTGAGTGCTTAAACTTTAAGAATTACTTGAGATTTTGTGGTAAAATGAAGAAAAATATGGGAAGGGGATATGGTAGTGGTGACATCGGCCCTAGCTAAGAGAGGATGAAGAAAGGCATTTTATCATTTCCACCATAAACACATATACTCACTTATTTATATTAAACCCACAGATGGCTATAATTTAGCCACGTGGTAATCCAACTATCTAGATTATTCCTATTTATGTTTTAAGCATCAAAAAATTATTTTAATATTTGAAGTCTCTAAAAACACTTCTTTCAATGCCAAAATTATAGAAATTCTCAATTTAGGGTCCTTAAAAATCTCAAGTCCAAAACTTAATGGGAACTCGATTATTCAATCAATCATGCTTTTAAGAAATTCAAATAAAATACTAACTGACATGAGAAAATTTTGATTTCAAAACCATTATACTATTTGGAATTTTTTATCTTCAAGTTAGTCTAGGCATATCTCAACCATTTTACAACTCAACGTAAAATGAGGTCACTATTCATTAGATATCAATGTTATTGTTTAAGTGGTAATGGCAAATAACTTTGTTTTCATCATTATTTCACTCTTTATTATTCTATGACTAATACTTCCTCTAGGCCACCTCAGTGTGGCCCTATTACTCAAAAAATACTATTTATTCCTCGGGAAGTGCTATTCAAAAAATATTGCTTTCGGGAATTACATTCATAATACAAAAATTTAGCAATTATAAATTACATGATCTAGCAATAGGTAATTCTACATTGGTTTCATTGAGCCATTGAGAAAACCCAATTTGGGCAAAACCTTTGGTAGAGTCATGAATTAAAATCTAAAAAAATGAGAAACTTAAATTACAACACTTATAAAATTCATCATCCTTCGGCTTCTATTTTGGCATCCCCTTCTTGCTCTAAATCTATTGTTACTTATTCTTAATCTAATCCTATTTAATCTGATTACATATATTCTTTATTAAGAAAATCTTAAGTTACATTTGAAGGGAGTAATATGAGAAGAGAAATACAATAGAATTTAAGAGATAACCAGAGACAAGCAAGCCCTATTTAACTATAATAAAATTGTGCATATGAATAGTCACATTGGTCATAAAACCATTTGCTAAATCATCATGCAAAAATAAACACCTTTACATACAATTCCATTTCAAATTTGTCTATATATAATTCGATTTACATGATACTACAACTCTTGAATTTATTTCCTTTTGTAAAATTTCAACTATGATTAATTTTTGATAATTTCTAATATGGAATTTTAGATCTTATTAATCTCATTAATATTCTTAAAAATCCATATTTGATTTTTTTTTAATCATTGAATTCATTAAAACTGATTTTGCATATCCTTTTAATTATCAATCTCATTAACAATTAATAATACAATTACAATTATTTAATTACATTAAAGAATCATAATTTCATTAATTCTAAAATTAAAATCATCAATCTAATTGATATTTTAACATTGAAAATTTAAAAGTGAAAAACTATACATTGCTAAAATCACTATGCACAATATAGAACTAATTTTCAATCTATTTTAATAAATTAATTCCAAACATTTTGAAACCAATTCTAGTAATAATTTGAATTAAAATTGACTCATTTTACTAACCCAAATCAGCTTATTGATCATACCAACTCATAGCTAATTTAATAGACAAAACAAATCTTGGTTGTGAATTTATATGGTGAAGCATATGATTATTAAATAGAAATATGCATTTCATGCAAATAAAATTGATTCCAATCATTCTTAAATTTTAAACATACTTCATAAACATCTCATATTTATGAAATATCAGATAGGTTGAGGCATATCATAACTACATTGAATTTTGTAAAAAAGAAAAAAAGAAAAAACTATTTTTAGCCTAGGTTTGACTATATGTATGTGTGAAAGCATAACGAATATCATCCTTCTAACCTTATAACTTCCACACAAGGATCAATACAAACTTTGCACTAGCTAGGCTTTAATTCATATGTTAACTGAGATATATGGATTTTACTCATAGTGTGTTACCTATTTGAATTTAAATTCATGTTACTTGAGTTTATTTGAAGCGAGTCATAACCCTTTCTCTATTGAAAGAGAGAAATAATTGATTTTCCTCAAAATTCTAAGGAGGTTATAGACAAACTTGAAATTAGGTTTAACTAAACAAGAATTCATATTCAATATAACAAAAAGGTACCTAGAGGTGGATATAAGGTTTACCTATATGAGGCTTAAGGTTTAGAGACTAAGTAGGATGAAACGTAACCCTTATGCACTAAGTTATTTTAAAGCTTGAGCATTTCATGGTGTCTAAAATGGTAGTCATAGTTTCAAAGTAGGTCCCAATACAAGAACTAACAATGATTTTTTAGTGCCAACCATGTTTTGAGAAGTTTGACATTACTTTTTGCTAATAGACTTGCCACTATGAGTTAGAGTTAGGAGTTGTCATTCGGAGTAGATCAAGAATCAATAATCTTAGCATAAGTGTTTTAACCCAAGGTAGAGACTAAGTCATCAATCATGAAAGAACTAAGTACATGGTAAAAAATTAATCATTATTATGTCTAGTAATTATTGTGTAATCATTATAATGCAATTTCTTTGGATCTAAAATTCACATCAAGCACATAAATGATATAGTTGCAATAAAATTAACCAATAAATTCATAATATAACATGGCATAGAATATTAATTAATGTAACTGCATCAATATGCATCTTATTATGCGTATGATTGAATCACTCTTTATTTATGAGTTGTAAAACATATTATTAGCTTGAAACCACATTTTTAACAGCTATTATTATGTAAAATCATGCGAGGAAAGATTAAAAATGAATTCATGGTGAATAAGCTAAATATTTAACAATATTTATGAGAAAATATGATTTTAATGCAACTAAACCTATAAAAATAATAAAACATGATTTTTATGAAGAGTAAAAAAAAGATATGGCCCCTAGGACTTACTGATTATGAATCTTCAAGCACATGTACAAAATTTCAATGGAAAAATACCAAATTTTATGGAAAATCTCTCTTGCAAGTAGAATAACCTTGCTATAAAGACTCGAAAACTCCCATAATATTTTGAATGGATCAAAATATTGCTATTGCTCAAGCACTTAATTAAGCTTTCAAGAATCTCAAGAAAACATTCTTTCTCAGAAGAATGAGCAATCTCTAGAATAATTATCAATGTCTTATGCTGTGAGGGGTGAAGGTTATTTATAAGTGTTTTAGTCCTTTTTTTACTTCACTTGTGATGTAATAGCCAATCAAAACCAATTAAGTGTGATTCTAGTTGAACTCTAAAGTTCTGGAAAACTAGTAAATCATTTAAAACACAATTTTGACATGCTTATCATCCTTAGGGAGAATTATCATACAGGTTTTCGAAACTACTGCGCGGATGGTCAAACCATGGCATAGTGGTTCCCTATTAGATAGAATCATTTTTGGTGCTTTTTAAGACTTATGCGTAGGATCTGCTCATTCTTATCTCTTGTTTCTCTATTGTGTGACATCTTAAAGGCCATTTCTACATATCTCATATGCCCCATGACTATCCTAGACTCTATTTCATCCTAAATGGAAAAATGACCATTCTACTCTTGGCTGAATTCACCCTTTTAGTGTTTTCCTTCACAAAAGGTGCCCGCTTACCTGAGCTATACCTCTAATTATCATTATTGAACACCAATAAAAATTAAGGACTTATGAGCTAGTGCTTATATTATGTTTTAATTATTGTAAATTTACTTTCTTAAATACATGATGTGCAAAGATGACAAATGATTTAAATTAATCCATGCTTGTATGACAAGGGATTGATAAACATTGAAATATAAAAAAGGTATATTGTAAGGACATGAACAATATATTAATTTTGAATCCTTTATAAGCAAAAGACTAGTAGGTTGCTAGTGTAAACCCAGGTGGTGACTCCATCAAACCCCTTCGTCCCTCTACACTGACTCAATTTCATGGAATCCTTTCTCCATTATAAACCCTATCATAAACATAACATATGTAATATAAAATCAAAAAGAAAAAATGCATCTAAGTGTTTACATACTTGTTTTAAGGCTTTCAAAATGTTTTAAATGATTTGAATTAATCCTAAGCTTTTCCTTTTTCCTTATCATTCTTTTTCTCCATAACCTTTTCCCTGTATCTTCAAAATCACACACAAAATTCAATAATAACTGAACAAAACTTAGAAATAACATGTACATAATGATTATCTTTGCAAAAATGAGGTTTAAAAGGGAAAACCCATAGATTACCTTAAATTTTAAACTTGGAATTACAAAAATCCCTAATTCTCTTCTTTCTTGCAATTTATTGATTATTGGAATTCATAGAGAGAAAAGACTTTATAAATGGTAGGTTTATGATTTATGGTGATTAGATGTAGTAAGGGGTGTAAGGGAGAGGGAGGTTTTCATGACACCCCTTACCGGGTCCAGTCACCGAAACCAAATGAGGAGTGACACATAACATGCATCTAAACTTATAAAAACCTGTTACAATTTAAATCCTTATTTTGAAACTCAATTTAAAACTTCACAAGACTCTTAAAAATGTGAATTATCAAAAACTATTTTAATAGTTATACTATTAGGGTCCTCATGTTGAAAATTTAGCAGCATAATGGTTGTCTGGGGATACTATCCTAAATAGTAACTTGTAAGAAAACACACCTTTATGATATCCAAACACTTCAACCTAACTTCGCGATCCATCTAATCACTCCAATCTCATCAATAGCACACATCAACCCAAACTCAAGGAAAAGATATCATACAATATTAAAAACATACATACATGCTTTAGTTATATTTACAAACTTGATTAAAAGAGTTTACAAAACTATATATATATGTGTGTGTGTGTGTGTGTGTGTGTGTGTGTGTGTGTGTGTGTGTGTGTGTGTGTGTGTGTGTGTGTGTGTGTGTGTGTGTGTGTATGTGTGTGTGTGTGTGTGTATGTGTGTATATATATATATATATATATATGTGTGTGTGTGTGTGTGTGTGTGTACACACACACACACACACATATATATATATATAGGTCTAGGCCTAGACCCTTTATACGTATATGAGTGCTCCTTAATATGTACACTGCATAGTAATTAAAAGAACAACAAAATACCAAAAGACTTTTTTCATTTGATCTGCTCTTCTAGTATTAAGGTTGTAGCTTTAATTAGTTCTTTTACATATGCATAGTAAACAATGATGTTCTAAGTGGTATGTTTAGTGGTGTAATCAATGTAATATATATGTTCACATGTATTCATATATTCATACATCTATCTAATCATCCATGTATTTCTCTTTACATGTATACACTAGTATCACACAAAATAAACATAAGCAATTATGACCTATAGAAATATAAACATGTATATAAGCCTAACATACTTCATCTTAATCATAAACACATTACATGTATATGCCATATCAAAATCATGATCATCATAAATGTATATATATTATTATTTAGTTAATGTCTCATGCCCAATGCTTATGTGCATTACAATTTCTGATAACATAAAATGTCATATTCACGCACATATAAGTTAATAGGCAATTTAATAAATTCATCATATCATAAAATGCATTTAGGTTCATGAATCATTAATCTTATTCTATTTAAGCATTATCAATTTACTTAGTTTGTTTTCCCATACTTAAGAGATATGTAACGCCCCAAAAAACCCAACATTTTATGAATAGTACTTTCTTAGGATGAATAGTGTTCCCAAACCTTTGGATGTATTGAAGCCACCAGATGAAAGTATTAATCATAAAATAATTTTGGATAGAGTTTGAGATTAATTAGAGGTTAGTAAAGTGGTTAAAAATGCTAAGAAAGTTTTATGACAGTGTCTTGTGAATAAAAATCAAGGCAAAGCTGAACCATAAATTATTTTCAAAGTTGCTCAAAAAATTATGAAACTTATACAACCTCATGCTTAAAATTCTAATGAGTCTAATGGCACTGAAATTGGAATTTTTGGACATTAAGAAGTAATTTTTGGAAAATTGGGTAACATCAAAAATAGTGTTTTTAATCAATTTCCTATTCTTCAAGCTCTAATTTTTAGAGTCATATAGGGAATAATTAAAGTGAATTATTGTAATTAAAATGGCTCAAGAAGAGAAGGAAAAATGGGAGAAAAAAGAGAGAAAATGCATTAAATAAATGATTTTTTGTAAAGGGTATAAATAGTCAACTCAAAAATTTAAAAGTCAAAAATGCTATTATTCCCTCTTCCTCCTCTCAAACCCGACAGCAACATCTCTCCCCTCTCCATTTTTCTTTCTTTATCCTTTCATTTGAGCCCAAATTGCCCCTCCAAATTAATTCCTATGAACCTCTATACTCTAAAACACCTCTCAGAAGTGGAATTTTTTAAAAAGGTTATTCAAAAATTACGATTTTGCCATCCCATAAATAGTAACTCACTTAGGTTAGAGTAAGAATTTCTGACTTCTATCATTTTTCCTAGATCCTAGAGTGCCTAAGAGACGTAATATGGTATTAGATTGATTTTTGAAGTATTAGTTGATTTATTACAGTTTTTCAAAGTTTTATTCAATTTATGTTATAGGTTTTCGAACTGAATTCAATTAAGGGCAAAGCAAAGGCATAAATGAACATTGGGGGTCCTTCTCAACCATTTCGGTATGTGTAATTACAATACAATGTGTAAATTCAATTAAAATCAATAAATTCCATATTATGTTCAATATGCCATAAATGCCTAAATATGTGCATTGCCATTAATGTCATATATTTATTATGTTGTATAGCCATTAATGTCATATATTTATTATGTTGTATAACTTATAATAAGTATACTATTGTGTTTTAAATGGTTAAAATGGATTTGAAATCTAGTGAATGTGAAGGATGTGCCTAATGTGTTATATATGCTTAATATGGAGTTAATTGAGGTTCGAATGGCATATTGAGTTGCTTATGCCTAGTTAAGCCTAATATTGGATTCGTTTGTCTATTTGACACATTTATGAGTGGATGATAGCATTTGAATGCATTAAAAATGTAAAATGTTCAATATGTTCCTTATGTAGGCTTTATACACATAATATGTAAAAATGCCTTTACATGTGTTTAGGTGAATAGATCATGTGACATTAGGCATATCAACTATGTTGGCATAATGTGCATGTAAAATGAGCAATATATGGTAATTTTGTGTGCATTGGCTAAATGGTCTATGTACCAACTTGGGATGCATGTTTCTTAAGTGATAAATGGCTTCATATGAAGTTAATGGTGACTATTAATATGATTGTTAGTATGAATTGAGAATATTGTACAAAATGAGATTCCATACATATGTATATATGTGTTTATAACCATAGAAAATGATTAATAATCAAAATTTGTTAAAAATGATGAATGGTCATAAAGAGCACACTTATTGGGCATGTTAAGTGAAACTAACTAATGAATGAGCCAAATATGGCTAAGTGGTCGAATGGCCTAAATGGATTAGAAGCTTGTAATATTCATGTTATGAGCACTATTTATGTACATAAATAAGTTAAGAATTTTGGTTATATGGTATGTATGTTGGCATGAGTTAATTGATGAACATGAAGGCATAAATTGTCCTAAATGGATTTATGACCTTAGTTGAATGTATGTATGCATAATGCATGCTAAAAATCCATAAATGAGATAGATAATGTCATTAATTATGCATATGGCACAAATATGCCATAATAGTGTGTTAAAATGGGCATGAATGATGTTTCCATAAATGATGTTTTTAATGAAAATAAATAATTTTAGACATGCAATGGCTAAAACATGTAAGTTAAAAGTTATATGAGCTTATTTAATAAGGTGAAAGTATAAATAATGGTTTTTAGCCCATGAGATGTAACAACCTAAGAACGAATAGGTTAATTGGTTAGCTAGGGGATATAATAGTTGCTAGGGCACTTCTATGCTTAGATGAGATCCAAAGGTTCACTTTTAGTCTTACCTATGGATATGTGTGCTAGGAAATTCAGATCTACATGGGTGCAGCTGTAAGGTCCCATAGGGGAAACCACTACACAAGCATATGTGGGTGCAGTTGCAAGGTCCTGTAAGGGAAACTACTACATAATTCTTAGCTAGTGCAGTAACCAAAAGGACTAAAATGTGGGTCACTGCATAAGATATTATCCCATTATCCATAGGTTTAGGGCTATCCCCATGGGCATAAGTTCAAATTAAAAAGGCAAACAATAAAAATCAACACATAATGCATGTCATGACCTTAATATGACTGCTAAGTGCATGTATAATGTTAAAATGGCTCAATGTGATAAATTGTTAGTTTTATATGTTGGTTTGCTACACATGTATGATATGTATATTATGGTACGTGATATATGTCAAATTGATCATAATTTTGACATATCACCATTTACATGAATGTTATGCCATATGTAAAGTAATTAAGCATGTAAATGAATGGCATGTACTTGTGGAATGTCAAATAGCTAAATATTAGCACATGTATTTCGAATACACCACTAAGTATTCACTTAGCATGTCGTTTGTTTATAATGCATAGGTACGAAGACATTTTGATACTCAAAGCCTCTAGACATTAAGACTTATCAAAAGAAGGCTTTCTTTTGGTAAAATTTGTATATATGTAATAGTTGTGATGTATAGGTGCACTCAAGTGTGTAATGTAAGGGATGAGCTTAAATTTGTATCTAAATTGTAACTTAATGTTCTTTTTGGATATTTAAAGTTTGTAAACCTATATAAAATGTGAAATTTCATGTTGGCTATATGATATATCTTCCTAAGGTTAAGATATCTTGTGTTATGTTAAGTGTCATGGAGCGATCGGAGGATCACAGGAAGTTATGGAAGTGCGTGAATGAGTTATAGAAGTGTATTTTATGTGTAGGTTACTATTCAAAATTTGTGAAAATGCTTGATACAACCGTTATGCTGCCAAAATTTTGGCATAAGGGTTCTTTGTTTTGAATATGTAACACTATTGAAAAAAGTTTTTATAAACCCATATTTTCACACACAATGTTTCATAATAAGTAAATGGGTAAATAAGTGGAGATATCTTGATCTGTATGCACACCTTAGTCAGGCTCGATGACTAGTTGACATCTGGATAAGGTAAGGGGTGTCATAAGACAACTACTCGAAATTGGATAATGTGGCTCTCTAGCCACATAGGTTGCATATGCATACAGTGGCATCTAAGGAACCTATACGGCTACTGCATCAGCCTAAAATTAGTACAATGGCCTCTCTAGACCTATTCGGTTATTGTACCAACCTAAAAATGTAATAATGTTTGAATATATATGCAGTGGCCTAATTAGACCTATACAACTACTACAGTAGCCTAAGGAAATTGAGGTACCCTATTCGCTGCTAATCTATCCTTAGTAGATTAGTCAATCTTTCAATTCTAAGTTGCCTAACCGTATGGGCCAATCACAGTATTAGTTTGTTTTTTCACTGTCTTAAGTAATTTAAAGTAAGTTTTATTCTTTATATGGTCAACATATGATCTTAGGGAAAAAAATATTGATTTTAGATCATATGTTCTCAATTAAACATCTATTCATGCTTTATATGTCTATATGCCATTCTATTCATAATCACTTTATTTATCATATCTATATTAAGGCACCACTCATCTAGTTATGTTTCAACCTTTCACAACCATTTGTTTATCATACATACATTACTTATAGCATACTTACCTCTTTATAGCATACCATTCTACTCATATCATGATAACTCACAAGAATCATCTTAAATCATAAACCATCATGATATGGTTATAACTTAATCACATACATCATTAGCAATTAACTTTACATGTTGTTCAAACATTATCACAAACATGCACATATACTATCATGTTCACATACCCAATAACCACATTATACATATATTCTCTTAATATACATAATTTTGATTCCATATCATGTGATATCATCATTCAAGCTCATCAAAGTCGTTATACTTGCTAATAGCATTTTGGCCATGTAACTCCTCCTACTTATTCCGTGGCTGGAACAAATAAGAGATGCCACTTCCTAAAGGTCACCCATCTTTATACTACTTTGACATGTTTTAATTTAATATCTTATGAAATTATATTTTAGATGATTATTCTAAGTTAACTAAATTCCAGCAGCATACTGGCAGTCTGAGTGAAAAACCAAAATTTTAAAACTTACAAACAAAACATTTTTATAACAATCTCAATTATCACTATGACACGTGAATCCATCTAATCCTCTAACCATTCTCACTTGTCATCCTAATCATCATCATCACAATAATAACATCTCAAATCAACCAAACACATAGATTCTAATTGCATAATGTCTCATCATAAATAGATAATCTTACAAAAGTCATACATCTCACAATCTTAGTTCATCATACAAATTAGTCATAATATTACCACATGTCAAATCATACATATTCATTCTTACAACTACACCTCTCTTATACATGAGCGCCAGTACTCTACCCTTGCACATATGAGTGCCAAGGATACATCCTCCCTAAGAAGTATTTGTTATGCTAGTGGCTGAAGTAATGCTACTAACTAATGCCTAATACCTACATATCAAAAAAAGCTAACATGTTGAGTATACACTTAGTGGTGAATTTAGTGAAACATGTATTGTAACATACAAATGCAGCACACACACACACATAGAGGTCAAACCTTTATTTTACAGGATTTTATCATTTTGTCATCTTAAGGTTGAAATACTCTTTATATTCCCCTAATTCAGGTTATAGTGTGTTCTATATATTTTAAAAGACTCACAATACTAAATTAAGTGAAATTTATTCTAGTCTTGTATTTTAGTTACCATTCATTTAATATCTACATTACTATCTGTGACCCTGGGAAATTTTCTTTCAATGATCATATTATGTTACCCTCAATCCATTAATATCTATTCATAACCTCCATTCTATTATCAATTAATTTATTGTAACCCTCATCAATTGGGATCTACTTTATGAGACTATTTCAGCCATATTTTGTTCTATCATTATAAGGTTTATTTTTATCATGTTAATGATAGTGTTTTAGGCCCATATTTAGGAGACAATTGTTTTAAGACTAGATATTGGGATATAATCTTATGTAAGGATCTGCATTTTGGACCTCAATGGCTACACCCATCATTAAATCTCAATATGTGCAGAGGGTTCTATCTCAAAACCTTGATGGTTGCACCCATCTCAAATCTTATACAGGGGCTCACATTCTAGACCTCAATGGCTGCACCTATCATCAAGCCTTAAAAATGTGTAGTGGCCCTTCGTGGACCTTAAGGTGGCTACACCCACATATAATCATAGATAATATCATACTTGCGGACTTGCATTTCATGACACTAAAGTGTCTTAGCAGTTGCTAACTCCCTAGTTGATTGATCAACCTATCCAGTAGGTGTCTAACTAATACGAGCCATAATCTCTCATATCTCTTCCCATTATTCCTAATTAATCTTTACTATTTCCAATTCCATTCATTTATAATTCATTATTTATTCTAAGTTTTGTCAAAAATAGATTATCATTTTTTTCATTCTCATTATTCTCATTCCCATGTCATCAATGACCTGAATTCTCATTCTTTATAAGCTAATATATGCCCTCTTATTTGGGTCTCACATATTAACTCTTCCATAGTCTTAATCAATCATATCTCATTAGAACTCATTCTTTCATAATCATAGTCATCAAAACATGTTAGGAAGATCTCAATGTCTCCTCTTAGCTCAAAATGTTCATGTACATTCTCACGATTTAAAACATAAATTACTATTCTTTACATTTTATCATTAAATTATTTATCTCTTTATTATGTAATCATTAAGTTGTATAATCTCCTTTAAGTAGTTTGGACTTGTTACATTGATCATGTTATTCAATGCACTTCTTTTATTTAAATCAATACTCATGCTTTCGTATCCATAATTTAGGCTCTTCGACCATCACATTAACTTATATCAATTCTATATTCATTATCGACTCTTTAAGTTTCCATTACTCTTACGAGGTATACTTAAGTTCACATATTCATTCATTTTCATTACATTTCATTACCTATACTTTACTATAATATTTGTTGTCTAACCATGTCACCAAATCATATGTGTTTAAATTTGTATCATCTATTCATCTTACTCATGTTTATGACTAATTACTCGATTCAACTACTTATTACACTCATCTTAGCTCACATACTTATACATTCACCTCAGTGTATCATTTGGCCATCTTGTGTTAAGACACATACATCTAATTTTTTTCGACAGCTTCACACACCAATCAAGTCTACCATTACCTTATCTACTCATTTACACAAAATGTGCCATGCACACAAAAGGACATACACATGCACATCATGCTTCACCATTGGGCCATCATGCATTATCATACATTCTCATTATTTCTCATTCATTACTTCACACATTATCACTCATATCCATCACCTAATCTCATTTACATAATTTCCATGTTTAATCACATATATTTACTCACAATTCTATTACTTCCATACACATGCTCATAACTTGAAATAGGCACACATATATTAATCAATGCAAGTTCCACTAAATTCACTTATAAATGACTCTAGAGTAGTCTAATTACACTTGCAAAATCTTTGGTTTCCTCTTCCTCCATCAATTTCACCATTATACAATAAACATAATAGTTTTTAGGTTTTGGAAAAATTCTACAAAAAATCTACACAACTCCGAATCAAAACCTAATTACATATATAGCATCTACACCTTAAATACCATATAATAAAAATACTAGACCTTGAAAATTTTCACTTACCTATAAAAGTGTCACTATTCATCAAGTCCTCAATTCTCTCAAATTAGGTCTCCTCTTGAAATTCTCTAATTAGAATCTTAATCTAAAGATTATGAAAGCATGATTTGCTATTTTATTTAGGAGAAATGACCTTATTTTTGGGTAAAAAAGAAAAAGAAAAAGAAATGGAGGAGAGAGAAAAATTTGCATGGGCTTTAAGAAGTTTTAAGGTGGAAGATGACTTGTTTCACCAGTATACTTCCACACACACTATAAGCTATTTATATTAAGAGGGTGAATGGTCACAATCACATCACATGGTGATCAGACAATCCCAATTAATCTTATTTATGTTTTAATCTTAAAAAATGTGAGTTAATTATTCAAGACTTCTAAAATTAATTCTTTTAGTGCCAAAAATTCTTGAGAGTCCTAATCAGGGAACCCTAAAATCTTAGGTCAAAACTCCAAAGGGAATTATGTCAACTATTCACTCGCGTAATTAAGAAATTCTACATAAATACCAAATGACCTTAGAAAATTATAATTCCTTCACCATTGGATTATTTGGAATTTTTGACATTCAGTTATGCTATTTTCAAGTCCATTCGGGCACATCCCAAGCCTATCCTAGCATAGTGCCAACTAAAGTCACTATTCACTAAATCTCAGTGAGAAATGATTTATTAGTTCTATTAGAAGTTTTAATCATTTCATTTTTATCACTTTTACCCATTAAAATTATGAGGCTAATGTGCCTTTTCATCTACCTTAGTAGGGCCCACTTGCTCCAAAGGCACTATTCCCTCTTCAGGCTACACTATTTTGAAAATCGAGGTTTACAAACATTACAAGCCATCTTAACACCAAAAGCATCATTCTCATTCTTATACTTTACTCATCAAACGTAAGTACTAGCATGCATTTTTCATCAATCACATAAGCTACATAATCAGATACATATTATATTTAACTACATCATTAAAGCATACTTAATCGGATTATTTGGCTAACACACTAAATTTTGCATGACTTTATTATTTCTTCATTATTAACAAATTGTTAAGCATCTTTAGTATCTCATTTTACCTATCTGCTATCATATTCACTCTTACACACTTATATAGCATTTTGGCTATAACCATATCATAATGCTCATCATGCATCATTTGGCCATGGCATAATTGACATATAATATCATCAATTTCTAATCAATCACATATAATTCGCATTCATTACAACCTCAAATCACAATTATAAGCCATATTACATCATTAACTTCCACAAGCATTAATTACCATCACAAACATACACACTTTAAGTTCATGTTTCATAGATACACATATATTATGTTGATTACACTTGCCAAAATGAGCTTAAATACAATTTCAATGCATGATCACACCTTCTCCTTTCCTTTTCCTCCAGTTTGATCAACCTTTCTACACAACATAACATAGGCAACTTGTAAAAATTCATATAAAATCATATAGACATACAAACTTAAATCCAACTTTAGAATCATGTTCTTGGGCACCTATAGGACTTTAGTAAAATAAGAGAACCTAAGAAAACTCACTCCTTCATTTTTAGGTCACTATTCACCTCCACTTCCATAAGCTAAAATCCCACTTATTAATCTTGTTTTCTTAAAATTAAAGGTATAATTAACCTTTAAAGGTTTTAATTTAAGGGTTAGAAGTGATTCTATAGCCTTAGATTGAGAAAGGAAGAAGAAGAAATGGCAAAGAAGAGGATGAGGATGCCACCGATTTAGAGGAGAAAGAAGGGGAGAGTGCACAATTCATATATTAACCATATTAAGATGACTTTGGCCCCTTTTTATATGGTCTTCCAATCTAAGGGCCACTAGCTCTCCTTCTCATCTAATGGCTCACAAAATTCCCTTTATGTCCATTGTAATGCCCGAAAATCCTAGTTTTATGAATAACACTTTCCAAAGCATTAATAGTATTTCCTGAGAATCGAGTCACACGGAGGTAACCAAGAGGAAGTATTAGTCATAAAACAATAATGGGTGAAATAAGGAATGACTATAAAGTTATCGGAATAACCACTAAACCAATTAAAATTTTTACATCAGTGTCTAGTAAATAGTGACTCAATTCAAGCTAAAATGGTAAAATATTCTAGATGTGCTCAAAATAACCTAAAAATAACACAATCTATAGGTCAAAAATTTCAAATAGTCCAATGGTGCTGAAATCAAAATTTTTTGAAATTGATAAGTATTTTATTTGAATTTATCAAAAATGTGATTGATTAATTAATCGAGTTTCCATTGGTTTTTGGGCATGAAAATTTAAAGTTTTCTAAATTGGGAAATTTTGGAATTTTTGGCACCTAGGGAGGAAGTTTTAGAGACCTCAAAAATTAAAACACATTTTTAAAGCTTTAAAAATAAATAGGATTAATCTCCACCGTTGGATCACCATGTGGCCCAATCTTGGCCACTGAAGATCTTTATATATAAATGGATTCCACATGGAATTAATATAGTAAATAAGACAAATCTTCTCCACCATCTCCCCCAAAGCTGACGTCGCATCCTTCTCTTTCCTCTATTCTTATTTCTTTATTTCTTTTTCAATTCTCACTCTTAACCCCCACTTTATATATCAAAATTGATCCTTATAATTCTTAGAACTCTAGTTTGGTGTCAATTTTGTAAGAAGAGGTGGAATTTAGGGTAAAAGCAAGCTTTGAAGATTTAGGGTTTCTAACCCCTAAATCAAGGTAAACCCTAAATTAAAACCCTAACATTTTTCTAGGTAATTAGGGGTGCTTGGTTTACTAATTTTAGTGTTATTTTTGAGTTTGGTGTAATGTAAAATTTTCTATTAAGTTTTCTAATTAAATATCTATTATGTAACTTAGAGAAAGTGAAGGACAACCAAGCTAAAGGAAAAGAATAGGTGTGAGGTGCCTTTCAAAAAGCTGAATGATCGATTTGTAAGTTTATTCAATAAAATATCTATACACCTTTATGATTTTATGCATTTCGAGATTAGATACATTATGTATACTTTGATAATTTAAGGGTTTAGGTAACCCTATAAGGTATGTTAAATAAATGGAATTAATAGAGATTATGTTAAAAATAATTTTAATGATAAAAATTTAAGGTTGGTCGAATGGTATGGTTAGAAAAGACATCAATGTAATTAATGTATTTATGGTTATAATTGGTGTAATTAAAATGTATTAGGCCTAAATAAAAAGTTACACTAGGAATTGGAAATGTAAAATGATGAATAGGTATGATGATGGAGATATTAGGTATGTAATATATGTATGCTTATGTGATAAGATGTGTGTTGCATAAAATTTGTTGACATATTTTGACGTGCAATATGTGTTGATAAAATGGTAATGTGATCAATAGAACTTATGTTATGAGATTAATTACATGAAATGATTATTTGAATATGATGAGAAAAGATAATGTAAGTGATGTAATATTATGGAAATGTGGTTACATGATGTGCCACATAATGGTAACAAATATGCCTAAATTAGATGAATACATGAATGGATTTTTACATGAGGGAATATATATATAAGGTATGCAATCTACATGTAACTAAAATAAAGATGTCGACAACCCATATGTGTTAGACAACTTACTAGATAGGTTAACTAGTCAACTAAGGAGGTGGCAGCTACTAGTACACTTTAATGTCATTTTTCATGTGAATATGGATATCATGACATCTATGAAGGCCACTATACACTTGTATGTTGTATATTGATATGATATGACATTTTAATGTCATTTTTCATATAAAAGCAGTCGCCAAGAGGTCCAACATAACTAATACATGTATTCTTATGCTAGTACAGCTGCTGGGAGGTTCAATAGGACCACTACATAGTTATAATGATATGTCATGCTAGTACAGTAGCCATGATGTC
>CANXYI011961393.1:0-13718 GCA_948208565.1 Hura crepitans
AAATTTGTTCTTAAATTTTGAGTTCATCTAAACACTTAAGGCACCAAAAATTCTAGAATTTCACAATTAAAAGACTCCTCAAAGTTCATGCCCAAAAGCTAAGGGAAATATGCTTAACTATACAATCGCATAAATAAGAAATTCAAAAGAAATACTTATGGATGTCAAAAAAATTCTAATTTCTTCACCATTAGATTATTTGGAATTTTTAACCTTTAATTTTATGCTATGTATGGCATAACTCAAGCACATCCTGACCTTTTTATATAACTCAAACTAAGATTACTATTCACTATATATCGATATAAAAGAATTTTCTACTTCAATGGCTATTACAAATTCTTTTGTTTCATGCCTTATTTTGCCCGTAAAATTTTCATGACTAGTACCCCCCCTCTAGGTCACTTTAATGGGGTCTACTACTTGAGAACCCTAATCATAACTAAGGAAGTGCTATTCATAAAGCCAAGTTTTATGGGCACCACACATGCATAATGGAAATTTTAAATTTTTTCTAGAAACCAGACTACTATAAAAGATTCATAGGGTTTAAAATAGATAAAAAATAAAAATTAGTAACATATGAATTTTACCATTATCTATCGATTGCAGATTCCTTATCTTCTACTCACCTCACCAAGTTAATACAAACCATAGTGATCCTCAATAGGAACAGCTCTAGGGTATCCTTATAAGATGATTAAGGAGAAGGCTACATGAATTTTCAGGTGTTAGTTAGGAATTTGATAAGATAAAGAGAAGAGAAGGATTTTCGTATACTACAAGAAGGGTATCTATGCGTAGTATGCTTTTGTGGTGGCTTTTTTTTTTTTTTGCTAATCAAAATAAGCATTTAACTCTTAAAAATTTAACCTAGGCAATCCAAAAAGAGGGCCATGAATGGGCCTCCAAACAAATTATACGTGTAGGACCTGAATTGGGCTTTATGCATTATATAATTGGCGTATCTTGGGTAGAATAATTAAGGCTCTAATGGGCCTCTATTTTGATCATGGTCTAATTGATAAGCATTTTAACATGTAAAATTCCATTTAAATCTGACACCTTAGGCACCCATAATTAGGCTTACAAGGCCTAACCTATAGAAACCTTAATTTCTAAGTATGCATATGCAAGTTGGGCTCTAAGCCCAATTATTTCTTCTTTCTCTTTTCTTTATCTTCTAATGATGTCTTATATCATTAAAACAGTTAAAAATTTTGAATTTCCTCTCTCTTTCTTTTAGTGTGTGACCTAATAGGTTTCCAAGGCATATTGGCAGTACACGATGGATTAGATTTCTAGTCCAACTAAGACTCTTATGGTTCAATCACATTGAATCCATAATTAATTCCCAATTAATAATTCATTTCTAAACAAGTTTTGAGAGGTTAAAAGTCAATTGGAATGACTTAATCCTTCCATATACAATTACTGTACAATTACTCTTTTCACCATACTTTATCTCATTTAGGTTTGAGCATGGACATGTGTCAACTCAATGCTTATTTAAATATGTCTAGTTAGGCCTTAAACATGCTAATTCTAATACTTCATCTTTATTGCCAAAATACCCTTGTTAATCCCATTCACATTTGTATTTCACTTTGGCCAAAGATTTCCTAAATAAAGATATATTAGAACTATAAGATAAACTCCCTATTCTGATTTAAGGTGGTGAATCCACTATTAATCACTCAACTATTTTGAAGAATCTCAAGTTATACACAATCTCTTAGCTATGTATACATCATGGTGAAGTAAGAGCACTAAGGTCAAAGCATAGCCTTTGATACTTGAGATAACCCTAGTGATCTCAATTCAAAAGATACTTGTATCTACTGATATGATGAGATTATTTAACTAACATAGATTATGTATCCATGTGAAGATCTCATGTTAATTCTCTAATGTTTATGTTTCTCAAACAAGCATCCATATCTTCGCTCAAAACATCACCATGCTCACAGCTTATGAGAACTACTATTTGACTAAGTCAAAAAGCATAACATATGCTAGTTTTTCTGTATTAACAATGCCTTATCTTGTTAATACTATGACTAGGGATAATTTTTTGTATTTCACATTTTCTTGCAATAAGAATCTCACATAACGAATGCTTTATGATTTCCTTTGCACTATCAAATAATACTAGGGATATTATTACAAAGTTTAAGATATACACATCAAGAAAATAAATTATTATGAGCACTTATGTAATAAAGAATACCTTTATATTATAAATGAATGTTTAATATACATAAAATATCCATATTACATGTACTCTAGGGCATATAATTAACACTAGGAGCCATGGGCTTAGATTATTTAGGCTCTCTAGTTTCTAGTCCTTGCTGACCTTAGCCAGTAAGTCCATGCGGACTGGGACTTTCATGCTTTGTCTCATTACTTGAGCTTTTTTCTAGCTATCATCATAAGTTTAAAACTAGGGTGCTTACATACATACATACATACATACATACATACATACATATATATATATATATATATGTACATACATATATATATATATATTTATATATATATATTGATAGATTTATTATTTAGCCTAGTGATGGTTAATAAATGTCTCAAGAGTTTTATTTTTAATAAAAAGAAGTCTTTATATGTATATTCCTCCTTTAGGTGATGAACTAGTGGAAGAATATCTTTAAATCCTTTTGTAATAGACAAACCAAAGGTAATAAAGTGAATTAACAGTAAAGAATCAAGTTTGTTAGGTGAGCCATATGAAATGACTATGTTTATGTAATAATATTAAGTACTAAAAAAGGTGAATGAAATGATATGAATTTAGTAATGGTAATATATGTATGATTATGTAAAATACTAATTGTGAGTGCAATATGTTTTTTTAATGAGTATTTAAGAGTGACATGTTAAATACTCATATATGCAACTACATGTTTTATGTTGCTACTTGTAAAGGACATATTATAGAAGTTTGATGATACCTATAAAATTATATCAAGGGATGTGAGTATAAACATAAAAATGAAATATAAGCTTACAATTGCCATGTATGCTCATTTACATTGAATGCTCAAATTACCTAATGAATAAAGAGAATAAAGAAATTATATTATTATTTCAAATGTATTAATGATGATAATTATTGATACACAAAGAAGTGATATTATGATCAAATGCAAATGAAAGATCCCTTGTTTAGGAAATAATGTCAGTTCATGATATTATAAATGTCAAATTTATAATTTAGAGGTGATAAATAAACAATGTTGCAAATATTAAAATTTGCCCTTAGTAATCCCAGCAGGAATAGAGTTAGATAGATTTGCATGCCAGTGAAGGTATAGTCATACCATATTCTACAAGCTATAGGCACCTCTATTATTTAGGCCGTAGCCACCTTTCTTAATCAGGTTCTTTGCCATTATTTCATTTAGGCTATAACTATTTATTATTAATTCCTAGTATCTAGCTTTTGTAACCTCTAGTAATTATTTTCAGCAACATTTCAAAGATAAATTATTGATAATATTATATTAGTGATTACAATCATAATATTGATCTATGAATATGCATGTTTTACTTACATTAATTTTAAATTTTATATAGCTTAAGTAATGGAGTAACAATCTAATATATCAAATAGTTATTATACTATGAGAAGTCATATAACATTTTGAGTTTGTAAAGCTTATAATTCCTATATTTGTAAGTCTATTGATTAAATACAATAAAATGGTTTAGTGGCATGAAAGTTTATGCATATTTTGGTAAATGAATTATATATTTACTCTTATTATATTCCTTATTGTTGAATTCTTTCTTCATATATAATTGGTATAATTTATTTTAATTATAAGTTAAGATAGTTTAAGTCTAGTTTGCACCACTGAGGACAACTATCCTCAATGCATTGGTTCTACCTCATGTAATATTGATGGAGATTTATAAGACTATATTCCAATTGAAAAAGGGTTCAATCTTTTTAGAGATTAGTACTTATATAAAGTATTTTGATCATACACCTTAATTATTAATACATTAGGATTCTATGTTTTTAATATAATCTAAATTTTGTAAAGTTAGTATTTATATAGATTGCATTAAAAACTAAATTAAAGTAAATGAGGTGTGATTTAGAATTCATGAGTGTGGCTCCAACATGAGGTTAAGAGAAATGGATGGAATGATGTTTAATGAAATGTCTACTTGTATTATTTTTTTATATAGTAAAGCATGATGAGTAGATTGTGTGAAAGGAATTTTTCTTTTTCATTAAAGGTAATGCCTTTAATGAAACCATCATAATAGTTAAGACATGAATATCATGAAAATGCAAATTTAGTAGAAAGGTGATAAGAATAGTGAAAAATGGTAGGTACACCTATGGTTTGTTCATAAGATGTAAATGCTAGTTATAAATCATATTCATATTTGACATTAAATAATGGAATACTTTTTGTAATAAAGAAAGTAAGTAGAGTTCATAATTTTTTTATGTGTATGATAACTAAGTTTTGTATCTATTTATTTTTAATAAGTTACACACACACACACACACACACATACATATACATATACATATACATATACATATACATATACATATACATATACATATACATATACATATACATATACATATACATATGATAAGATGCTAAATTAATGCTAATTTATATATCTAAGTTTGTTATATTACAATTCATGGCAAGGATGAGATGTAATAATGCATGTTCTCAATGAATAATGCATGGCAAGGATGATAAATAAATAGTGTATGATCTCAATGAATAGTGCTTTAAAGTAAGAAAGGAAAATGTAAATGATATAATTATAATGTTGGGTTAATGATTGTAGGTGGATAAGGATATTAATGTAAATAAGAAAAAAAAATACATGCTTAGATTTTCATAAGTTGCCATAATGTGTTTAATCTTAAATTAACTCATCAAATAGAGTTTACATATATCTTAATATTATAAGCACTAATGAAATGCTCAAGTAGAGTTATTGTAACTAGTATGATAAGTTAGTTGCATGTAAATAATGAGTAAAAGTTATGTCATAAGAATTTACAAAATTTTGGAATAAAAAGGAGGTACATGTATACTTGTGAAGTCCTATGAATAGTGCTTGATTTTCCCTAATATATTTTCAATGATAGATTTTATTAGTGAGTATTACACCTATTTTGATATTATTAATATGAAACTTATGTATTTTGATATAGATATATAAGACATCAATCTATTATTTTGACATGCTAAGAAGTAATCTTTGGTTTATTTTTATATATGAGATACAAAAATATTAGAGTACAACTATGCTTGTAAGCTTAATGTGTTAATTCTACCATGCACATGTAAATAGTCATGAAGACAGTCATTTTAGCATAACTTGTAGCGTTAACTGAGTCACCTTAAGTAAGGCACAAGTATTAGGTATATAGTTTCTTGAGTTTATGTAGATATATATGTGACACCCCTCACCCGACCCATTCCCAAATAAGGGATGATGCACAACTGATATCGCTCTTAACTTAAAAGCTTTTCTTAAACTAGATTATTAAGAATACCTTGTAAGCATATGCTTACAAAATTTCTATATAGGTTAAACTATTAGGGGTCCCCATGTCAAAAATTGAGTAGCATAATGGCTATTCAGGGACACTATCTCAAATAGTAACCTACAAGAAAAAATTTCTATTTCTCAAACATCACAAAACTCTAAAGCCCCATAACCACTATATCATATCCATATATATGAACCACACAATCCCAAAAACATGTTTAAAGATTAACAACATCCATAACATATATCCTCAAACTACTAAAACAAGCATTAACATCAATCTCAACATATGTCATGACCTTATAAATACCTTTTAAACAACCATTGTATATACTTATATATATATAAACCTTGATATAGAATTAATGTTATACATCATGTGAACATTATTAGCCCATTTGTATTAATATATATGAGTGTATAAGAAAACTAATGTAAATTCCAAAACATAAAATCAGCAAATAACTCTAAAGAATAACTCCATATAGATTTCCTTCGTCTGCCATAGTCTGTAGCTTCCATTACATACTTATAAACTTACAAATCTATACATTGCAAAGCATAAATGATGTGCTAAGATTTATAGCTTAATGATATATCCAAGTATAATAGACTTAGTCATGCATGCATGCATTACATGTAAGTATATGTCATTATTTTTTATTAGTCAGTTATACTAGATTTTAAAAGATAAGGATATGCTTACATAAAAAGAACGAATATAGATATATTTTGTGTTCTTAGCATAATATAAATTTCTAATTAATAGTCACATGAATTAGTTTATCAATGGATGTTAATCATACATTTAATGTCATTTAGCATACTTATAAACTTTCTCTTTTTTTTTTTTAAACCATTACATATATCTTATACTCTTTCTTATTTGTTTCTACCATTTCATTGCCTTGCCAATTAATTAATATCTTATATCATTGTCTTCAAAACCATTAATACATTTGTTTTTCTCAATCATATATAGTATAAAAATTAAAATTTTAAGAGAAACCAGCAATGATAATAGACCCGAATAATTTAAAATTCATCCTAAACGTTAAATCTAATAGCGTTTCATGATTTACCATAAAAAAATGATAGTAGATTCCTTCCATGCGCTCTTCTCATTAGGTTGTTGCAAACCATAGTGAACCTCTTTAAGGAACACCTCTAAGGTAATCCACACAAGAAGTTTTCAGAAGAGATCAACTTGTAATTCCATATGCTAGTAGGAATTACAAGCAGATAAAGGAAGAAGAAGAAGAAAACGTGTGTTTTAATTGTTCTATGCGAAAATTTTGTAGCTAAATGTCTCCTTATGGTTGTTGCTACAATAAGGTTTATTGATATCATAAATAAACCCTATTTAGGTCAAATTTTAATACTTAAAATCTTACCTATGTTGGACTATAATGGCCCCATCAATTAGGCCTCTTTCTATCCTATGTGTATAAGCCTTTTAATGGGCTTATGTGCAATCTGCTTTAACCCCACTTTCCTTAATCCTATGTGGCACTCCTAGGCCCCATTTTAGATTAATAATTACTATGATTTAAGGCCTTTTAAAGCTTTTAAAATCCCATAAAAAATTAGATGCAAGAACAATTAAAAGTTTGGACTCAACAAGTCTAAAAACCCTAATTTTCTTAAAATCCTAATTTTTTAGACTTTTCATTTGCAAGTAAGCCCTAAGTGTATTTGCTCATTTCTTCTTATTAATTCATCTTCTAATGATGTCTTAAATAATTAGAAAATTCAATCTTATTAAATCTTCCTCAAACTCTTTTTATTTGTGTGACCCTATGGGTTTCTAGAATAGCTTGGCAATACATAGTGAATTAAAGTCCTAGTCCAATTGGGACTCTATAAATTCAATCTCATTGAAACAATATAAATTCACTAATTGATATATCACTTGTACACAATTCAAGAGAGGCATCTAGCTATCATCATAACTACCTAAGTGCTAAAAGTCAAGTGGTTTGATTTAACCCTTCCATATACAATTACAATGCCATAACTAAGTATGTCTAATCAAGCCCTAAGCAAATTGTTCAAATAATTTCACCTTTATTGCTAAAATTCCCTTAATGAATCCTATTCACACTTAGCCCTCTACTTTAGCTAGAGATTCCTAAATATATGTTACTTATCAAAATTGTGAGATAAACTCCCCACTATAATCTAAGGTGGTGAATCTTTTATTGATTACTACCATATCTTCAAATACATTGTGAAATACCCAAGCACCTCACTATGTATACTTCTTGTTCAAAGTAAAAGTTTTGGAGCCAAAGTGTGTCACTTCATATTTAAGATAGTTAGGGATCTCAAGTCTAAGGATACTTACACCATTGATATGATGAGATACTTTCACTGACATAGATTAAGTATCCATGTGAAGATCTAAAGGTGGGTCTTCGATGTACTTACTTCCTAAGTAACATCCACATGTTAACTCCAAACATCTCTATGCTTACTACTTATGAGAACTATTGCTCGATCCAATCAAGAAGAACAACATGTGCTAATCTTTTTGCGTTAACAATCTCCCATCTTGTTAATACTATGATCAGGGATATTTAGGTATATCACATTTACATGCAATAAGAATCTCACATCATAAACACTTCATGATTTCCTCTGCACTATGATGATATACTAGGGACGTTATAAAATGGTTTAAGACATTGCAAACAATTAAAAGTAATATATAAAAGTACCGTGATATAAAGAGAAATGCCTTTTAATATGATTTCATAATGTTTAAATACATGAATACTACCTTATTACATGAGCTCTAGGGCATAATTACAACAAACTCCTACTTGCTCTAGAGCCAATCACTCATGTACTTAATGCCCATTGCATTTAGATATTGATCAAACTTTCCTTGTGATAATACCTTTATGAGAGGATAAGCTACATTATACTCTGTAAGGACACTTCAATTTTCAAATCCTATTTACTAATAATCTCCTTGATCTGATGGTAGCATCAAAAAACATGTTTGGATCATTGTTAAGACTGTGGTTCACAAGCCTATGCAATAGCCCTATTGTTATGACAATACTATGGTATTAAATCAATAATGCTTTGAACAATTCCAAGTTCTGCATTAAACTTCTTAAAGTAAATGGCTTCCTTAGCTACATTGAAAGCTACTATGTATTTGGTTTTGGTAGTAGAATCCGAAGTCATATCCTGTTTGGAACTTATCCAAACAACTGCACCTTAACACATAATGTATACCAAAATGGATTGAGATTTATAGACATCCTTGTCATATTGGAAGTTAGCATCAATATACTCACTAAATTGTAGATCTCATTCTCCATAAATCAAGAATAGCTCCTTAGTCATTCTCAAGTACTTAAGGATATTCTTCACAGACACCCAATATTTCTCTCCATAAATAGATTGGAATCTACTCATGACACTCAGAGCAAATGCTACATCGGGTCTCATACATAACATTGCATATATGATGGATCCTATAGCCAAAGTATATGAGATCTTACTCATTCGCTCTCTTTCCTCTTATGTCTTAGGAGACATCTATTTATAATGGTGTTTTCCATGCAATATAGGAATATAACCTTTCTTGGAGAGATTCATGCTAAACCTCTTTAGCATTTTGTCTCTCTACATAGATTGTCAAATACCAAGCAACCTTTTAAATCTATCTCTATAGATCCTAATCCCCAAGATGTAGGTTGCTTTTCCAAGATCTTTCATGGAGAATTATTCACTTAGCTAAATCTTAACTTACTGGGGGATAGATAAATCATTTCCTATTAGTAGTATGTCATTTATATAAAATATAAGAAAAATGATTACACTCCCACTGACCTTCTTATAGACACATGGTTCATCCATATTTTGTGAGAAATCAAACTCTTTGATTGTCTCATCAAAATGGATGTTCTAACTTTTAAATGCTTATTTTAATCCATAGATGGATCTTTGAAACTTGCATACCTGATTGCCATCTTTTGATGTAAAACCTTTAAGTTGTGTTATATACACTTCCTCTAATAATTTTCAATTAAGGAAAGTTATCTTTACATCCATTTGCTAGATCTTATAATTGTAATAAGCAGTAATGACAGGTAGAATCCGAATGGATTTAAGCATTGCAACTGGAGAAAAAGTTTCATCAAAGTCAGTTCCTTGTCTTTGATGATAGCCTTTTGCAACCAATTATGCTTTATAAGTAATCACATTACCTTCCATGTTGCTCTTTTTCATAAAGACCCATATACACCTAATGGGTTTTATCCCTTCAAGTAGATCAACCAAGGTTCATACATGGAATCCATTTCAGATTTCATGGCCTTAAGCCATGGGTTTAATTTTGAACTCTACAAAACCTCCTCATAACTAGTGGGCTCATGATATTCTACTATAGTCACTTCACTGTCTTAGTCCCCGAGAAATCCATATCTTTTTGGGATAATCCTGACCCTAGTAGATCTTCTAAGAACTTGTGTTTCCATAAGTTTTTCTATTACCTCATAAGAGTAATAAAACTGGGATCAGTCGATTGATCAGTTTTAGCTTATAGATCTTAAACTTCATTAAGTTAAATTTTACTCCTAATATCTTTCATGAGAAACTCTTTCTCTAAAAAGATTGTATGCTTTCAAAGAAATACTTTTTGTTCTAAAGGATGGTAGAAGTAGTATCCTAAAATTTCCTTTGGATATCCCACAATCAAACATTTGTCAGACTTAGCCTTAAGCTTATCTGACATTATTCTCTTCACATGCGTAGGGCATCCCCATACCTTGATATGTGAAAGACTAGGTTTCTTGTTATACCATATCTCATATGGTGTAACATGAACTGACTTTGATACAAATCTGTTCAAAATATTAATAGCAGTTTCCAGTGCATACCCTAAAAGGGCTTAGGTAAGTCTGCAAGACTCACTATGTATCGAACCATATCTAATAGAGTTTGATTTCTCATTTCAAATACATTGTTATGCTAAGGTGTATATAAAAGAGTTTGTTGAAATAATATACTATTATCTCTCAGATAACCCTATAATTCTTGACTTAAGTATTCACCCCTTTAACCAAATTGAAGAATTTTAATCCTCTTGCCAAGTTGTTTCTCAATGTTATTCCTAAATTCTTTAAACTTTTCAAAATCTTTTTACTTATACTATATCAAGTACAAATACCCATATCATGAGTGATCATCAATAAAGGTAATGAAGTATAAGAAACCTCTACATGCATGCGTTGTCATTGGACCATGTACATTTGTATGTAGGAGTTCTAATAACTCACTTGCTCACTCACCCTTTCTAGAAAAAAATGTGATTTTTGTCATCTTACATAATAAACAAGACTCATATGTATTATATGATTCATAATCAAATGATCCTAAGTAACCATCCTTATGTAACATAGTCATGTATTTCTCATTTATATGGCTAAGGCGATAATGCCATAGATAAGATGGTATTAAGTTGTCTATCTTAAATCTCTTGGTACTAATGTCATGCATTTCTTTATCTTTATCGAAAACATAAATTCCATTGTATATTATACCTAAACAATAAAAAAACAATATCCAAGTAAATAGAACAACCCTTATTCTTTTTAATGGAAATATCAAAACCTTGTTCAACAAGATAAGAAATTGAAATAATGTTGCTAGATAAAGAAGTAACATAATAACAATTGTCTAAAAGTAATATAAGTCCAGAAGGTAGAACACGATGATATGATCTTACAACTAATGCATCAACTCTTTCTTTATTTGCTACACACAAGTCCATATCTCCCTTTTCTACCTTCTTGCTACACCTTAGTCCTTACAATGAAGAAACTAAGTGAGAACCACATCCGGTATCCAATACCCATGTTTGGTTATCAATGGCAGTACTAGTATTAATTTCAATCACATTAATACCTGAAATTGAAGCAACTCCTTGCTTCTCCTTATCATAAGACTCGATGTAAGCCTTACAGTTATGTAACACCCCCTACCCATTCCCAAAGGAGACAAGCAAAGAGCACTACTTCCCATGAGGTCAACCATCCTTGGATTTCCCTAGGAACCTTTTGTTTAAAACTTATACAACTTTGACCAACTTTGACCTAACCTAACCCTTTAATGTTTTTATCTAATTTATCTTTTATTACTACTTATTTTAGACTATTAAAATGCTAGATTATGATTATTAAACATTCACAAAAAATTAGGTAGCATGACGGCTACCCAAGTAGAAAACCCAAAATATTCCTATATAAAAACACTTTTAAAACAATCTCCAACCCAACCTTCATCCCTGGACCTTTCTAGTCCCACAAAACAACCTTAGATATCACAAAACAAAACCCAAGGTCTCAGACCCATAGACACACAGACATAAAAATGCATATTATATATATTTATCTAAGATCAGGTTCATACAACTACTCAGTGTTACCAACTCAATTTTATACTTTACATACATCACCCACATTATACTGACTATACATGAGTTCTTATCTACATCAAACCAAAAGAGAATAAAGAGATACCTAAAGGACTCTAAAGCAGTTACATTGGTTTTGGCTGAAGCTGATCAGCTAACAAATCTATAGCCTGCCAATCGAAACACCGACACGGTGAGTATAAACTCAGTCGTAGAATAGACAAAATAAAGCATGTCACAATGTAGGCACACATATACATCATGTAACACATTAGCCTAGAAGCCACTTACTGTATTCAATTATGTCCAGTTCTTTTAATAAGTCAAGTCTATATTTTTATAGTCCAGGATTAAGTTCATTACATCTTAGGCCCATAACAGATAGATAACACTTTAAGACACTAGATAGTGGGAACTATCATGTGTAGTGGCCCACATTTTGGACCTCAGTAGCTGCACTTACCTCAACCGATAGTAGGGATTAGTCTATAGACCTCATAATATCGGACTGGAAAATAGCAAGGATCTGTCCATAGACCTCCCAATATCTGTAAATGGGATAATAGGGATCAGCCCCATAGGATATCCCAATATCCACAGACATCCAATGGGTAGTAAGGATCAACTTAGGTGGACCTCTTAATACATAAGTGTGTGGGGTTCATCTCAGAACTTTGATGGCTACACTCGCCACATCTAATAGACAACAGTAGCCCTAAGAGGATCAAACTCTTAGCTTTTGCTAACTCCCTAGTTGACCGATCAACCCATTCACTGGATGTCTAACTGATGGGCCAAATTACTATTTATTACCTATTTAAGACTGTTATTCTCAATTTCACTAATTCTTATGTCTATCATGTCACTAGATCTCATGTTATGCCATGTTCCACACAAAATGTCATAATTTACCTATTGTTGCGAAATTACTATTCATTTGGTGAGTTTACAAGGGTGTTACTATTTATTTAGTCCATTTTAAGTTTCATGCCTTTCATGATACCAACCATATCAATTCCAAAACTCAATCCTTATACACCATTTCCTCACATATCCATCCATGAGACATATTACACACCAAAAGGTGCATATTCACACCAATTTCTAAGTTATTACTTTGGTATAATTCACATACTCAAATAAGCTATTATTTCACCAAAATTCTATGCCATACATTTTAGTGCCATTATCCATTTTCAAATATGGTTTACACACCCCATTTACATGCCATTTTCCTACCTAACATGCCATATGCATACTTAGACATGCCATGCCATACATCACACACCATTTGGCTATAAAGCACACATGTACACACACCTAAATTCCTTCCCAATTTATCATGCAAAACCTATTATTTTGAGTTCATTAACATCACTAAACCATCATTTTACCTTACTGTTATGCCTAACACCATAAACACACAATTCCATACACCATATATGCATGATTTCATGGCAAATTATTTGACATACTAAATTTAAGTCTATTCCACATACCTAGGGTGTGAAAACACCCTTTTCCCCACCACTTGAAGGCTTGAAAGCTCACTCTCCTTTAATGGTCTCTTTGTTACCTATACATACACATTTTTACCTTAAAAAAATTCTCAAAAATCCTAAATAACTCTAAATAGAAATCTAAGACCATGGCTATTCTTAGAATACCCTAATCTACTTAAAACAAAAATAAAAAGTGGATTAAAAGCACTTACTCAAGA